>CM036763.1:18859647-19014647 GCA_020796225.1 Arion vulgaris | reverse complement strand
AACCGGTGTATGTCCTCCACGACTATCTTCTACTGAGTGAGCTGTAAAGCAAAATAGTGACCACACCCAGTCGACCTGAAAACTAAGAATGCACAGATCTAAAGTTGACTGCCCAGTTTGTGATCCACGGTGAATTAAACGCATGACCATAGCTCGACAAAGAAATTTTTTTAAACTATCGTTACTGCCTGTAATCCGCTTTTTGGTCGGTGTAGAACAGGAGGGATATAAGCTGGTGGAATTTAATGGCCGCATTGCTAGTGCAGTCCCCGCTAAACTTTCAGGTTATGATGTTTTCTGTATGCCTTTGATAGAAAAAACGTATTGGCATTACCGTTATTTGAACCCTGGTCTCTGCGTAGCACCGCGCTCTAATCAGTTCGGCCATCGCCCGAGTGGTTACCGAGGCCCAAATTTGGGGTGTAAAGAATAGAACCACTATTACCTGCCATGCATGTCGTAAGAGGCGACTAAGGAGGTTTGGCTGAAATCGGATGCACATGTCCTAAACGTGTAGAAGTCTGCGTTTAGGGCCTACCAAACCAATGTGCAACGTATACACGTTCTTGTCAAAGATCAAACATATCACAAAGAGTGATTAAAATTGGTGGTGGGGAACGAATGCAAAGAAGAAGAAGAAGAAGAAGTTCGGCCAGACGCTTGACAAAGAAATATATGGGGTAAACCAGTGCAATCAAGTCAATCCTTTCTCTTTAAATTATATTGAGGCCCGCCTCCCAACCGTGTTTGTAGCGCGTTGGACTGCGGGTGACCAGCCCTCTGTGTGTGCGGGTTCAATTCCGCGGGCTGGCAGAAAAGCCACAGGTTCCCAGATTCACGGTGTTCGTGGCATCGAACTGAAGGGTTACGATGTCCATGGCACCGAGCCGAAGAGCTGAAAGCTCAAATGCTTCTGGATCAGGGGAAAAAAAAAACTATCTTGAGACCTTTTAGAGGACCGTCTCAATATCTTCTGCTTGAATGAAATTCTCCACAGAAGTAGCCGTTTTGGCAACTTACCACGGACAGTCTTAAGAATATGCCTCAAACATCTCAGTGTGTGTGTGAGTGTTTGTGTGTTTGTTTGTGTGTATAGATACCATTTTTATTAAAGAGGGACAAGAAACTGGATGGGGAGTGTGAGAGAACTTTGCCAGAAAGGTACTCTCAAGTTGAGAGTTATTTATTTAGTTAACAAAAGGATAAAAAGACTCACACTCAAGGTAGGAAAGAAAGCAAGAAAGAATGAAAGAAAGGGATATTTGCACTATAGAAAAATAGATGTGTGCTAATCTTAACAAATAACCATCACGTTTTCTTTATTATCTCCATCAGACTTTAGCAATGTCAGCCATGACGGGATTTATATCCAGGTAATCTATTGTCTATTGTCTATTGTCTATTGCAGTGGCGACTCGTGATCATTTTCTTGGTGGGGCCAGACACACAATTTCGGAAAAATCATGTGTTTTTTTTTAGCATTTACTGTTCCGGAAAGTTATTACCCTTTCGATTATTGGTGGGGCCGGGCTCCACTGGCCCTTAATGACGAGCCGCACCTGGTCTATTGTCTTTCACCAGGTAGATGATGGAATTGTTTGTCCACTCTTGCCGTTAAGTGTAGGGATGGGAGCTTTAATTTGCGTTCCAGGGTCAGATGCGTGGCCCTTGTGTTATATCCGTGTTTATTTAGTATGATCTTGATATTGTCTATCCATCTTTTTCTTGGTCTTCCCTTGGCTCTATTACTTGACTTCTTTTTATTATATGTTGGTACGTAATTAACACCAATAGTTACAGTATATAAAGATATTATTATGTTAAAGAAATTTATAAGAAGCAGATTCAACAAGTACCAACAGTTCAACATTTCAACAGTTCAAACAAATGAATAGTTTTTCCCCTGATCCAGAAGCAATTGAGCTTTCAGCTCTTCGGCTCGGTGCCATGGGCATCGTAACCCTTTGGTGCCACGAACAACATAAATCTGGACAGCCTGTGGCTTTTCTGTCAGCCCGCGGAATTGAACCCCACTCACAGGGAGCTTGTCACCCGTCGTCCAACGCGGTACGAACACGCTGGGCAGGCGGGCATAAACGAATCAATAAAAACTTAACTTTCTTGTAGCCTTTTCAGACCTTATGGTATCTCTTTCTCTCTCTCTCTCTCTCTCTCTCTCTCTCTCTCTCTCTCTCTCTCTCTCTCTCTCTCTCCAATCCTCGTCGACCTTACGTATGAAATCACTTCCCTTTACATCTCTAGTTTTATTGTATTTTATAGTTTTCTTTGGATTGTTTCATGTGCTTTCTGTTATTATTGACATGTTTATCGAACTGTTTCACAAACATACAATTAAACCAGAAACATGTCCTTGTTTCACTTAGTATAATTAGTACAATGTTTTATGATATCTTTTCTCCATTAGCAAACATGGCAAAGAGTCAGTGCTTATCGCCCTGATTGTTACAGCGGTAAGTATGTTCACTGTAAAATCACATGTGCGGGGGTGGGGGTGAATTGTGTTGTCTCTGTGGCGAAGAGATTAAGATGTTTATCTGAAGAGCGTGGGTTCAAATACGGACCACGTCGCTCTGTTCATCTACACATTTTTCCAAAGCACTGTTAAAGTTGTTGCCGCAGCGCCGGAGTTCGTTCTTTGCGCAGTAATTTCGGTAGGTGGCGTGCAATTTCTTCGTAGAGGGGCCGAGTCATCAATAAATAACCCGATGCAATAAAATCAGTCTTTGGTCTGCGTCTTTAAGTGTCTTTAAGATCTATGATCGAGATCTGTGATAGCACAGCAGTTAGTTCACTTATCTACTGGACGCATGGTCCTAGGTTCGAATTCTCCTGTTGGAATATGATTGGTTATTTGACCGCAGCGGCTTCTTAAGTTGACCCAGTCTCAATTGGGACCAGAAAAACACTTGAAAGTTGACTTAACTGTCTGGGTTTTGACCACAATTACCCACCTTGTTGGTAGATGGAAAATACTGGCTCAACGAGTACCACATGGTATGAAAACTGGTTCTTCGTTATATTTATGAAAAGTTGCTGTGTAACTAGCTATTTGTCTGTTATTATATACCTTTTACTAAATCATCATATTAACTATGCAAGTCTTCTATAACACAAGACTGAGTAAAGGGAAACAACAACGTTAAAGATTAGTGGACCATTCCGATCTAATTTATTCTTATCATAGTTATGGTTACTGATTAGCATGTCTAAGTTCCCAGCACTGGACACATTCCAAAATGTCAAAAACTGTTTCAACAGACTGTGATATATATGGATACTCATCAGTTTTTTGGCTTGGAAATGACATGTCAGATGTCTTCTTTATTTTGTCGTCACACTGCTACTGGGTTGTTGCCCAGTGTCGTAGTTTTCTGTTTTTGTCTTGTGCTGTTCTGGTGGCTTGGGTGATTGTTATTTTTGCTATTTTACAGAATTCTGCGATACCATCTAACCATCTTTTTCGTGGTCTTCCTCTCGTCTTCTTTCTTGATGTTCTTTTGTAGAAGACTCAGCATACTGTAGAGTTTGGATGCATTCTTATTAAGTGCCCAAACCACTTCATTCTTTGTTTCTCAATGTAATTCAAGCAAGGTTCTGTGTTAACTTTCTTTCTTACGCTGATGTTGGAAATGTACCAATTTCTTGTGGAAGAAGTATGGATGCCCTGAAATAAATAATAAATTCCTGGTTTTATATTGATTGATTGATAGGACAAAAGTGATTGATTGAAATAACAAAAGTGGTTAACAAGTGGTCGATATGGAGCGTTTGAAGAAGATTAACTAATGGTAACATTCCACCACTAGGTATTATAATCTATGCTAACATTTCTTCAACACGTATCATAATCAATAACTTAAGTTAACATTTGTTCAAATTGTATTAAAACCAAAAACCTATGTTAACATTTCTTCAATCTGTATTGTAATCAATAATTTATGTTATGATTTGTCCATTGTGTATTATAATCTCTAACTTGTAATTATTTCCTTTTCAGGTCGTAGTATTTCTTCTCACCATGTTCGCTTTTCAAACCACTTACGACTTCACCTCTTGGATTGGGGCCATGTTTGTTGTACTTCTTATTTTTATTCTCTTTGCGATGTTCACTGTCATCCTCAGTCCTTACGTAAGTTAGCACTTTTCGTTTGTTTTGCATCTGTTAAAAGTTGATCTAGTAACTGATTGATATGTTGAACGCATTTCTATCACATTATCATAGTCATAAAGATTAGTGCTATCCAACGTTTTCTATATATTAGTGCACATCTGACTAATGACTGCGGAGGCGTGGGCTTCATGTGGTAATTGTAATAATA
The DNA here is from genome assembly GCA_020796225.1 of Arion vulgaris. Lineage (NCBI taxonomy): Eukaryota > Metazoa > Mollusca > Gastropoda > Stylommatophora > Arionidae > Arion > Arion vulgaris. Next base: position 19,010,307 of record CM036763.1, on the reverse strand, counting down.
ATAATTTCAATTAATTAGTAGTAACATATATGAAAAAAATAACAGATGGAACAGGTGGACTATTATCGAAACATTAAAAACAAAGTTGAAGCTTTTGAAGCAAGGTGTTATAGAAAAGTTAACATCGTGGACAGAGAAGAGAAGAAACAAAGACATCTTACAAGACCTGCATTTCAAGGAGCATTGGCTGATAAGTAACATCATATCTCGGAAGATGAAATATTTTGGAAAAATTAAACACCACAGTGGTTTGAAGAGAAAGGTAATGGAAGACATGGTATCTGGAATACGAAGCAGGGGACGACCAAGACGAAGGTGGCAGCAGGACAACAACGAAACTTTGAACATGTCTCTAGAAGAGGCTGGAGAACTTGCAAGAGACAGAGAGCTTTTCAGGCGGGCTGTGATGAATGCGATGTTCTGCAAGGGACATGTAACTACTTAAACACATGGAAACATAAACCTAACCTCAAGTTTATTATATATTTTTGTTATATTGTGTTGACGAAAAAATTGAATTATACTGTTATTCAACAAAAATATATTTTTCTTGAAATTCTGATTAACGTTAAAGACGGAGGAATAAAATAAGGCGCCAGAGATGTATCACACAGGCGCCATGGCGCCCGTGGACAGTACTGATCTAGATTGTCCCTTTCGGAACCTGGCTAGCATAACAGCGGCTCCAACTATCTCCCTGTTGTGTGTCAGGTGTCCACATTCTGCCTCCGTCATATTCAACTCGTCTTTGACATTCTGCACCCATCTCCTCCTTTGGTCGAACTCTTCTTCGTCTGCCTGGTATCATGCCCTCCAGAATGATCTTCTTCGGAGAATCATGTCGTTTTGTACATCCATAATTTTTCATTTTTCTCTTCTTTAACAATCACTTTTCCGCTATTTTATGCTGTTGTAAAGCGGATATATTTGTTTTGTTTTCTTTATATGGTATTCTGAGTCCTCTTCTGTAGCCCTTGCAATTCAAGTCAATAATCAATTTTTCAAATGTTTCATCAATAATCCATACCTTTACAACCCTACGTTATAATTGGGTAAGCTACTTGCTCCTATACCTGGTAAATTACTGTACATATATTACGTGTATATTATGCATGTGAGCGTCTGTGGCTTAGCGGTAGTGAGATCGATCACAACACAAGAGTACCCGATTCAAACACCGCGGCGGGCAGTTTGGAAGCAAATTTCTCTCTGTGGATTTTTACGAACGGTAAAAATAGACCCCACCGTTCAGAAAGCAATGAAAAACTACTGAACGTTTAAGTGGTGCTTAGAAAATCAACGACTCGTTTAATGTGGTTGATGACGACGTCCTTTACATGATATGCGATTATGTTCATTTTCATAGTATACATTACCATAGTATACATTACCATAGTATACATTACCATAGTATACATTACCATAGTATACATTACCATAGTATGCATTACCATAGTATACATTACCATAGTATGCATTACCATAGTATACATTACCATAGTATGCATTACCATAGTATACATTACCATAGTATACATTACCATAGTATACATTACCATAGTATGCATTACCATAGTATGCATTACCATAGTATGCATTACTAAACTTTAGCATTTTCATAGTATGCATTACTAAAACTTTTAGCATTTTCATAGTATGCATTACTAAAACTGTTAGTATTTTCATAGTATGCATTACTAAAACTGTTAGCATTTTCATAGTATGCATTACTAAAACTTTTAGCATTTTCATAGTATGCATTACTAAAACTTTTAGCATTTTCATAGTATGCATTACTAAAACTGTTAGTATTTTCATAGTATGCATTACTAAAACTGTTAGCATTTTCATAGTATTCATTACTAAAACTTTTAACTCCCTGAGCATGATTCGTAAAGTCGAATCAGGTATGGTGTGACGCAACTGGGTAGAGGTACTGGTACAGACAATGATCAGAGAAATCACCTTTATTTTTGTCCCTGGGCATGCAGGAGTTAGGGTAATGAACGAGCTGATAGATTGGCTGGCTTGGCTACAATATCAGAGGAGCTGCAATGGATCAAGTGACACTCTTCACGCATTGAGAAAGTCTTTCCGAACAGAGGAGTTTCTGGGCTGTGAATCCCACTCGCTGACCAGATTGAAAGAGATGGGTGTCAATATTGGTGCAGCCCGAAAAGAACGACATACTAAATATGCAAAGAGATTGATTAATCAACATCAAACTGGCGTGTTGGGTCGCTGGACGCTGCTGGATTTGCTGAGGCGGAGATCGAGCACCTATGGACATGTCCGGAGTGCTATGATGATAGTCCTCATATAACTGATAACTGATAACTAAAACTTTTAGCATTTTCATAGTATGCATTACTAAAACTTTTAGCATTTTCATAGTATGCATTACTAAAACTTTTAGCATTTTCATAGTATTCATTACTAAAACTTTTAGAAAAAGTACACTATTAACAAGTAACACAATTAGCAAAGAACGCAAACCTTGTATTTTTCTGTTTTTCTTTGACAGATACCCATAATTCGGTTGGTGTATGCCTTTATCGGTGCTTTAATAATGAGTGTGGTAAGTGGCTAATTTGTTACAGATTTCATTTTTTAAATATCTAACATGTCTATATATATATATATATATATATATATATATATATATATATATATATATATATATATATATATTTGTGAAGATCACGCCCCTGATGATGATTCTGTATTAAATTGTGTAATGTTAAAGAAGAAAAACATCATCATATATATATATATGTATATGATGTTTGTTTTCTTTAACATTACACAATTTAATACAGAATCATCAACAGGCGTGTCGCGATCATGGATCTTCGCAAATCGATCTCCCTCGTATTTGCTATCATCTCAAATGTTGGCTCTCTTCTGTGCCATGAAGTCAGACTGTCTAAATATTTTCTCTCTCTGTCTCGTCTCCTGTCGATTTTACCGGTTGTCACAATGTATTCTAAACCTCTCTTCATTACATGTCCGAAAAATATTACAGCCTTTTCCTTATATTGATAGTAAGTTTTCTCTGTTACTTGGTCTCATGGTAATACTGAATACATAACCTGACAGATGCCTTCATGACATAGTTCTACACTCTTAATACATTTCCTACCGAATTTTTTTTTTAAAACACGAAGTGGCCAAATTAATTTTGTTTCACATTTTCCAGCTTGAACATATATATATATAAATTTCATTCAATTAACAAATTTTACTACACTCCTGATTTAACCAGGATGTAGAAACTAAAGAGGTAGGAATCAGCTGGCTCCACAGACTATTCAACCAAGTCTGGATCACACAAGAAACACCAGAAGATTGGAGGAATGCTACAATTGTTCCCATCTGGAAGAAGAAAGGTAGCAAGAGGGACTGTACAAAGTATAGAGGCATAGCGCTACTGAGCCACACTGGGAAAATATTCTGCAAAATACTTGAGAAAACGCTCGTCCACATCATCGAGCCACAGCTTAATGACTCCCAAATGGGATTCAGGAAGAACAAAAGCTGTACAGACGCAATATTCGCCCTCAGACAGTTAGTAGAAAGGACTATCGAATCCGACAAACATTTACACGTTGCATTTGTAGATCAGGAAAAAGCGTTCGACCGCGTAGATAGGCACAAGTTGTGGAAAATACTAACAACCTATGGGGTTAATGAACACCTAATCAACCTTTGCAAGAACATTTATACTGACAGCCAATGTACGATTAGAACAAATACAGGATTATCAGAAAAGTTTTACGTAGGGTCAGGAGTAAGACAAGGTTGCGTACTATCCCGCTGCTATTCATCACGTACATTGACCACATTTGTAAAATAGCTAACACCAGCGAAGGAAACAACCTCGGAGAACTCTTAAATGAATTTCTTTTGCAGACGATCAGGCAATCATATCAACAACAGAAGAACAGCTACAACAACACATCAACAGACTCCAGTTATCATGTAACGAATACAACATGAGAATTAACATCGACAAAACAGAAGTAATGACATTCGCCAGAGAGGAAAACACCACCAACATCTCCATCGATAATCATCTACTAAATCAAGTAAAAGATTTCACATACCTGGGGAGCATTTTTCAGCAAATGGAAGAATAACTAATGAAATTCAACACAGATGCAACAAAGCAAATCAAATGATAGGGCAAATGGCGCCAATTTTAAGATGCAAACACGTCACCATGAACACAAAAGAGCAATGTTCAACACAATCTTTCTCCCCACATTATGTTACCAGTGCCAAACCTGGACGCTGACAACAAACGATAGAAGAAAACTAGTCACAACAGAGATGAAGTGTCTACGCAGAATGCTGGGTGTAACAAGAAGAGACCGGTTGAGAAATGAAGACATCAGGAAAAAGTGGGTACAACATCAGTACTAGACTTCATCAGAAACAACAAATTAAATGGTTCGGTCACGTAAGCAGATTACCATCAGACAGTGCACCCCAAAGAGCAATGCTGCTCCGATACAATGGGTACAAAGCAAAAGGCCGGCCACGCAAAGATGGACCTCAGAGATAACAGAGGCGACGAAAGAGACTAGCTACGAAGCGCATACTGGGGCCCGTTTTAGAAATCTCTTCCTGACCTGACGCTGTGAGGCATACAGGATTCGAGAAAGAAAGAAAGAAAGTAGAAACAGATTGATGTACTGTAGTTTAAAACTGGAAATTGTATCATAATGCGTTGATGTAAATTTACACTAATTTTACAGGAAACAATTATTAGCGCAGTGTCTGGCAGTTGGGTTATTTTATTGGCAAACATGGCGGCAGTTAGCATGAAAGTAGTTAATATAACAATGAAGAAAAAATAACATTTCTTCATTTCTTTAAATTATAACACAAAGCTCTTCAGATATATTATTAACACAATTCATATCAGTAACCAATAGTTATAAAGATCAGAATACTAAGAGCATGCATATTCCCAGTGGCAACGTATGGGTGTGAAGCATGGCCATTTAATAAAGCAGTGGAAAAACATATATGTCCTTTTGAATACAAGTGTTACAGAAGAGTCCTTCGTATATGTTGGACAGAGAAGAGAACAAATAGATCTACCCAGAAAGAACTCAAAATCAAAGAAAACTGGTTGATGCTACAAATAAGAAAGAGAAAATTGAGATATTTTGAACATATAAAAAGACATGTAGGGCTAGAGAAGACCATCATGGAAGAAGGCATACCGACAAAGATAAGAAGAAGAGGAAGACCATGGAGAAGATGGATTCAGGACGTAACTGAAGGTTTGAACATGACGTCTGCAAAGGCAGGACATCTGGCATATGAGAGAGAGAAACTCCGGAGGACTGTTGGGGTGGCAAATTTCTTCTCAGGACAAGCTAATAGATGATGATGAACCACTAGTTTCGTACAAATGTTAAGCAATCACACTATAACCAGCAACTTTAATTTGTTATTTTTCATAGAGCACTTTCTTTTGATTTGTACTAAACCTCTCAAGTATCTGCTGTATGTATAACTAGTAAAAGAAATATATATATCAATGGTATGTTGAATGATAAATATTAATATGATACATACAGCAAACAATGTAAAATATGATACATACAGCAAACAACGTAAAATATGATACATACAGCAAACAATGTAAAATATGATACATACAGCAAACAACGTAAAATATGATACATACAGCAAACAATGTAAAATATGATACATACAGCAAACAACGTAAAATATGATACATACAGCAAACAATGTAAAATATGATACCTACAGCAAACAACGTAAAATATGATACCTACAGCAAACAATGTAAAATATGATACATACAGCAAACAATGTAAAATATGATACATACAGCAAACAATGTAAAATATGATACATACAGCAAACAATGTAAAATATGATACATACAGCAAACAATGTAAAATATGATACCTACAGCAAACAACGTAAAATATGATACATACAGCAAACAACGTAAAGTATGATACCTACAGCAAACAATGTAAAATATGATACCTGTTGACTATTTGAATTCGAAGAGGATAGGAGTGTTATAATGCAGCGATTCCCAAACTTTGCATTACTGCGGACACCCTTCTTCAATTCATTTAGCTGCCGCGTACCCCAAAACGTTTCTATATATGAAAATCTTCTAGCGATGGAGTTATTATTACACCACACCAACATTCAAGCTGGCTCTTATTTCTACTCTAGATGGAACATTTCTGTGACTCTCTTACAATCTCGTAGATAAGTTGCAGATAAATGGATTGATTCTATCCTAACAGCTAGGATTGGGTCTCTAGCAGGCTTCATTACAGGGAAATTATATTGATCTTTGTTTCCGCATCTGTATCCGTAGCTCACTATGAACAAGTCAAGTAATGTCTTGGTGAGTATGTGTCCTGTCCCTGACTCGTCGAGATGCCTCTGAGGCTCAACATTCTCATAAACGATTTTAAAATGTCATAAAGGGTTCTCATAATACACTTGAATTATTTTCTGCTGAATTTTTAACAGAACCAACTACACGGTACTCCCAGTATAACTAGGTTTTTGTTGTTATTGTTGTTGTGTAGGGGATTAAAGTCTCTTTAAGCAGAGGCACTCCCTTTCAACCCGACGACATTTTATTAGTTATATCAGAGCGTGTAGGCCAACAAACATGAAAAATAAGAATTAACTCCTTTCGGAGAATCCAATAATAAAATTACAGAATAACCATAGATTGTTACATCTCTTTATACAGATTGTGATGAGTATGCTTATTGATTCTTCTCCTATGAGTTTTCTCTCACTCTCTCTCTCTCTCTCTCTCTTTCTCTCTCGATCCCTACATGGGCTTTCTAAATAACATCAACGTTAGCCTGCCCGACTGTTCATTCTACACATTTGTGTACCACGTCATGTCTAGCGGTCTCCTGTTATTCACTGTATCATCATCCATCTGGCGGTTGTCGATCGACTAGTTTGTTCCTTCCTCGCAAATCAAATATTCCTTACTATTAGCACTCTTTATATGGGGACTGCCTAGAGTAGTTGATAGTAGCTCGGCCTGCTAGCTGTGAGACGCCTCATAGCTCGGGTTCGAACCTACTGTCCGGCATTTGTTCGAGTCCCTGGTCTTACTCAGGACGATAACATGAGTACCTCTGAAGTCGGAGAAAATCTGCCTGTATGGCGAGGAATACTAATTACGAGTACATTGAGCACACGGCTGCCAGTGTAAAGTAATTTACAATGTGCACGCTGCTGCCATTGTAAGAAATTGGAAAAACAGATTTTCACGCAAAATTCAGTTTCAGAGATGAAACTTCGTCTGAGTTGAAAGCGGACGAAAAAAAAAAAAAAAAGCACTCTTTATAACAACCATTCGGTTCTAATCTCATTATCTCAAACAGATGCATTTATTTACAATAAAACCACTCACAAGACGAATATAAAATATTGACAATGAGTGACAACACTGTTAACTTTAGTCAACACATTCCACATAAAACTCAAACTATAGTTCGTTTCAAATTGATTTTCCGCGGGAAAATTTAATATCTCTGCAACCGCTTGACCGTAATTGATGTAACTTTGCATATGATCTAATGATCGTAATGTCCCGAGTTAATATTTTTACTCAATAACAAACGTATGGTTTAAAATTTTCTTTATGTAAAGTATATAAAAGTGACCATCTCCTTAGCCAACCATATAATGAGAAGTATTACCCTTCATATTTGTGAGATGTTGCAAGTTCCACGACTTGCACGTTTTTCACGTGGTTTTCCCGATTTTAATCGCTTTATCGCACTTTAAAAAAATGTATAATGATCTGTCCGGTGTGTTCAGTTACAATTTACCGTTTGTGTTTTCAGAGCATAGGTGTATTACAAAATGTTAGGCGCATCAAAGTGAGTAAACACTTTATATGATTTATATAATATGAGTTATCTCACCCTCCAAAATTCGAATTGTACATACGCCAATGCCGAAAAGATGTGATTTTTTAAATTTACGGTAAATTATTTTCTTCCAGCACCAGATAATTACTAGGTTTGAAAAGATCAAAGGAATTCGCCGTTGCAAGAAAAGTACACTACCTGCAACATTGAATTTTAGAAAATCGTTGGGACATCGGAAATACAACACCACATGCAAAAAAGCACGTCCATCCATGCAATGAATATGGAGATATTTGAGGTCAATCGTTGACCGAACGTTTTGAAACGCACTATAGTTTTCATGAAGTAAATGAAGAACACCAGTCAACAAAAAAAAAAAAAAACAAGAACAAGAGTCAATAAAAAGCAACAACAACAATAAATATTAGCCAATAAATAATACTTTTATTCGACCACATGTTAAACCACTCTTTGCGAATTGTATATGATCTGAGCCTAAGAGCGATTGTACGTTGTGCAAGGTATACACCTACAAGTATGCCTGCACATCCGATTTCTGTGACGTTTTTTATTTACTAAGGTAGCTTTCCTAGGCCGCTACCTCAGTCACCTCCCACGACATGCCTTGTAGGTCGCTGTGTTACTATTCGTTGCTCCCCTTGCGAGCTCTGGCACCAGGAGGGCGTTAAAGAATATAGAAAACAAGAACACTAGGCAACACTTCGTCCGAGTGGTTACCGGGGCCCAAATTTGGGGTGGAAAGAACAGAACCACTGTTACCTGCCACGCATGTCGTAAGAGGCGGTTAAGGAGGTTTGGATGAAATCGAATGCACATGTCCTAAACGTGAAGGATTATATGCGTTTAGGGGCCTACCAAACCAAAGAGCAACGTACACACGTTCTTGGCAAAGATCAAACATATAACAAAGAGTAATTAAAATTGGTCGTAAAGAACGAACGCAAAGAAGAAGAAGACTGGCTAATAAAGAACACGCGAAACACGGGATGGTAGCAAAAATGCAATATCACTTGCTTAAAATTAACAATAAAACATGCAAGAATGAAGACTACCTCATGGTAACACAGAACATGTTAACAGAACTAAACTTTGCATATTATACTTGTCAAACACAATTAAAACTAGTTTTAGCCGAACATCAACGATAATATCATTCGTATTTGAAGTTGAACAGAGCAAACACATTTAGACTCAACTAGACTAAGTTAAACATTTATTAGCCAAACATAAATCGTCAATCGATAACTCTACACTAGAGAATCAGTGTCGAACGCAAGCATAATTTTACTGACATTTGACGAATTAATGGTTCAATTATAAATAATGCGCTTTAATATCCATCGTATACTTAGAATATCATGAACAGACAAAAGAACAAATTTTTCTGTACTGCGTCAGCTTGATATTAAAGAGAGTTGGCTATTAAAGAGCGTAACATCAAGAAAAATTAAATATTTCGGACACATCAAATGACATGAGTGCTTAAAGAACATCATTTTGGAGGGAATGGTGCTTGGAAGACGAATGAGAGGAAGACCTCGAAGACGATGGGTGCAAGATGTCATTGATGATTTGAAAACGACTGCTGCTGATACCGGTCAACTTGCACAGAACAGAGAGTTTTTCAGGACTGCTCTCATGGAAGCCAAGTTCCGGAAGGGACACGCTACTTGATGGTGATGATGATGATGCATTTGCTGTTTAAAATATGCCTTTCACATTCGCTGGTAACTCATTCTTTTCTTTCGTTTTTATTTTTCTCTTCTTCTGGTTTGTCTTACAGCTTCAGGACAATAAGAGATTTCAAGAACAGACTCGTGTGTTCGCTTCGCTCATGGTGTCTTTCACTGCCTCTGTTATTTAGGTGTTCCACCTTGTAGTGGATCATCACAACATTTAAATTAAATTTATAATTTTGAACACATAATATCCATCATACACATATTTTTCTTTATTGACATATGCTGTTAGTATAAATCAGTGTATATCACAGAGCCGCGATAGTCTAGTAGCTACTGCATTTGTTTCATAGGCATGTGATCTAGGTTCAATTCCACAGTTGGAGTGGAATTTTTTTTCAAACGTAACGGCTTTCAGGTCGACCAAATCTCAAATGAGACCATAGAAGCACTGGAAAGGAAAGACTACCGGCGTGAGGTTGACCAGATAGCTATGGGGGAATACCAGTGGCGGCTCGTCATTAAGAGTCAGGGGCCGGTTCCACCAAAAATAATATGTAACGTGTATTTATTATTTAATAAATTAAAATATAACCTAACCCAAAGCCATGGTTTTCACGAAAATTTGTGTCTGGCCCCACAAACAAAAACGATCACTAGCCGCCACTGGTGAATACCATTGAATATCATACATGGTGATCTAGTTATAGAGTATTAACAGTTACTAAATATCGTACACTGCGATTGGAAACCATGATCGCACAACTGATAGTACATTTGCTTCCTGAACAGTTACAGACAGCGAAACGTGGGTGGCCTAACTATAAAATATCAAGAGTTTAAGAAAACTGAACATGATGATCTAACTATTGGTTATCAACAGTTAAATGGAACAGAACCTTGCTTGAAATACATTGAGAAACAAAGAAGGAAGTGGTTCTACCACTTAATAAGAATGTAACCAAACTCCACAGTATACAGAGTTTTCTACAAAAGAACACCAGAAATGAAAGCTAGAGGCAGACCACGAAAAAGATGGCTAGATGACAAAGCATAACCCTGTCAAAAAGCAAAAATATAATAACTTTAACACAAAGCACTATAACAGCGCAAGACAAAAACAGAAAACCACGACAATGGGCAACAACCCGGTAGCAGTGTGATGACAAAAGAAGAAGAAGAAGAAAGAGAGCTGAACATAATATTTTAACTATGGAATATCAACAGTAAGTACCATATTTTCATTCTGAATCAGAAATCAGAAAACATATTGTAGGAAGAGATAATACACATTCCAAAATGGCGTGTAACACCAGTATAATTTATTCACCATTCAAAATAAAACATTCCTGTCATTCTTTGTCCATATTGTTTGTGAGTTATTTGATAACACGATGATGGTTGGGGGATTGAGCAGGGGGAGGAGCTAGAAAACTGCCAAGAGATTGAGAGTCTATCATGCGTGCTGTGCTGAGAACGAAGAAGTTCAGCACCAGACATATTATGTGACTAGAAATAGAAAGACAAACAGACAGACAGATGGAAAAGTGGGCAGATAGCTATACGATTATAAGTGTATATATTTATGTAGATATACGGACAGAGTTATATTTATATATATATATATATATATATATATATATATATTTTTAAATATGTTCAGGTGGAAGGGATGATCTGACAGTAGTCAGAGACAACTCAATATGACATAATCATCTTAACATATCAACACTTGTTCCCACTTACAGTATATCGTGATAGACACACAGACATTGATGTCTGGCAAACGATACTCGTTGACCACAGACATGTATATCCTTGGAGCTATCAGCCTATTTGTGGATATCGTTCTTCTCTTCCTGTATATCCTGCAGATTGTCGACAGCAAATGACTCCTGGTATGAATCAGCTTGTGTTCTGTTGTTATATTATCTGTTTCTTTTTATGATAACGGATGTAATGTTTTAATTAATGAGTTCATTAATGATGTTAATGAAGTGATAGTAAATTAATGATGTTAATGAAGTGATAGTAAATTCACAATAATGGGAGTCTCTGTACTGTAGAGGTTTGGTGCTCGTATCTCGTGCCAAAGGTACCAGGTTTGTTCCCTCGTAGAGACGTCTTGATATTTTTCTTGTAAATATCCCCGATTTTAGCGTAGGTGAGATCGAGTTCCTAGTCCTATGGAGACGTATATAAAACGTATGTGTTGTTGACGTCCCGTGTTCAATCTGAGAACGTAAAGAACCATTGACAGTTTAAAATTGAGAAGAGCAGACTGGAAATCTGCTGGCCGGATATAATTCATTAGAAAAGATTACAAATAATAGTTCCTACAAAAATGTCTTCACCATCTTCAAAATTACTTTGGGGACCATCGCCGGTGCTACGGAGTTCGTGCACTGCTGAGATCTTCCTGTTGCTAAGAAAGAGATCGGAGAACACATGGTTACTCGCTGAAGTGCAGTGATGATGGTCCTATCAATAAATTAATAGATTCACAAATGTGTTGAAAAGTGTTATTGGAAGAGTCTTCTTGACCTTTCAACTCTCAACGGAGCACAGGTCTTCAACAAACTTCTTCTAGATCTTCCTCTCTCTTACCCTCCCTTCCAATTCTTTCCATGTTTTACCTATCCTTTTAATATCAGCCTCCAGCTCTCTTCTCCAGGTCTGTCTAGGCCTTCCTTATCCCCTCTTTTCCTGCGGGTTCCAAAACAGTGCATGTCTTGCAATGTTTCCGGTCGGTCTTCTCAATGTATGTCATATCCATCGCCAGCGTCCTCTTCCTGAGCTCTTTCTCCACTGGTATCTGCTTAGTTCTCTCTCTGAGTTCCTCGTTTGTAATCTTATCATACCATCTCAGTCCCTCAATTCTACATAAACATCTATTAACGACGCATTGTTTTATTGAAGGAACATTCTGTGTTTGTATGGTCAAATTTGTGTTTAGAGTGTTAGGGAAAGGAACAATTGTGTTTACAGTGTTTGTGAAACGAACATTATGTTTAGAATGTTCGTGAAGGGGAAATTGTGATCAGTGTTAGTGGTGGGATCATTCTGTACGGAGTGTTAGTAAAGGATAAGTTGTATTTATAGTGTCAGTAAAGGGAAAATTATACTTGGACTGTCAATGAATGTAAAATATTGTACTTATAGGAGTACGTAAGTGTGTTTATCGCTTTAGTTAATATAAATTGTGTTTATCGCTTTAGTTAATATAAAATTGTGTATATCGCTTTAGTTAATATAAAATTGTGTATATCGCTTTAGTTAATATAAAATTGTGTATATCGCTTTAGTTAATATAAAATTGTGTATATCGCTTTAGTTAATATAAAATTGTGTTTATCGCTTTAGTTAATATAAAATTGTGTTGTAACTTTAGTTAATATAAAATTGTGTTATAGCTTTAGTTAATATAAAATTGTGTTTATAAAATTAGATAATATAAAGTTATGTTTACTGTGTTAGTTATTATAAAATTGTGTTTACTGTATTAGTCTTATCTTAACCACATTTGCCGTGAAGCGACGTGGGAGAGTTAGTTTTCTATCTTGTGTCAGGTGTGTTGAGCTTGACGTTGTCAGTCCATGCTTTCACGGGGACTCTGAAATGTTATCTATCCATCGTGTTCTTGGCCTGCCTTGTGCTCTGCGCCCTGAGAGTCGATTATTGTAGGCACGTGATGGTAGTAAATGTGGTACTGTATTAGTGAATTTAAAATTGTGTTTATAATGTTCAAAAATAATCTTTCAGCTCTTCTTGAAGCATATATCCTCAAAATTGATTTGTCAATGTTTTTCTCTCTAAATGTAGTAGGATTTACAAGTTGTTTCATGCCTTTACAGTTATTCTATTACTTGTTTCGATATGTCTTCTCGATAAGTTATTTGGTTGTTCTTTGCTGTTCTTTCTCTGTGGTTACAACTTGTCCTGCTATATTATTACTTAGAAAAAATATTCCCGTAGCCTTCTGAGACCTTAGGATTTGAAGTAACTTCTCATTTCTAGATCCTAGTATGCAAAGGTAGGAGATCAGTTTCTTTCCTCATGTGTAAATTATCGAGTGTGGGATTGAACCTACCCCTTTTTGTGTCTGAATCGATAATGAAACTCGTATACTTTACGCTAATCTGTCCCACTATATTATTATTATTGTTTCTAATATATATTCTTTCCAATGTCTGTATGTTTTCTTATGACTTTCCAATGTCTGTATGTTTTCTTATGACTTTCCAATGTCTGTATGTTTTCTTATGGTTTTCCAATGTCTGTATGTTTTCTTATGACTTTCTAATGTCTGTTTGTTTTCTTATGACTTTCCAATTTCTGTATGGTTTCTTATGACTTTCCAATGTCTGTATGTTTTCTTATGACTTTCCAATGTCTGTATGTTTTCTTATGACTTTCCAATGTCTGTATGTTTTCTTATGACTTTCCAATGTCCGTATGTTTTCTTATGACTTTCCAATGTCTGCATGTGTTCTTATGACTTTCCAATGTCCGTATGTTTTCTTATGGTTTTCCAATGTCTGTATGGTTTCTTAGGGTTTTTCCAATGTCTGTATGTTTTCTTATGACTTTCCAATGTCCGTATGTTTTCTTATGACTTTCCAATGTCTGTATGTTTTCTTATGACTTTCCAATGTCTGTATGTTTTCTTAGGGTTTTTCCAATGTCTGTATGTTTTCTTATGACTTTCTAATGTCTGTATGTTTTCTTACGAATTTTATTTCACTGATGTTTTACACGATTGTTTCTCTGAGCCATTCATTCCATATAACTTTTTGTCTTTTTTTTTCCCCTAGTTTCTTCAAGATGATTATGTTAACCCCTTCTGCCCTCTGAGCCGATATACTGCTTTTATTTTTTAAGATGACGCAAAGCCAGTTTACTATATAATTCAATATACATTACATTATAAGTGCGCTAGAAGATGGAACAAAGATACGGAGTAAAAATAACTGTCGTTACTACCCGTAGTGAGAGCCGCTGTAGCGTAGTTGTTAGTGAACTCGCTTCGCAAGGCTGGTGATCTGGGTTCAGCTCCCGCAATGCGCGTGGAATTTTTCCCGACCACGACGGTTTCTCAGGTCGACCCAGCCTCAACTGGGTACCAGACATGCTCTGGGAAAGTAAAGGCGCCCGGCGTGATGCTGACACATCACCCATCGTGTGCCGACGGTGAATGAAAAATACAGGCCTAACACTGTATTGACTATATACCACGAGGTATGAAAGGGTTCCTTTTAAGACTACCCGTAGTACCGCTTCTTAGGGCGGTGTAGGACAAGTGGGACGAGAACCTGATGAATTTAATGGCTGCATGGTTAGTACAATCATCGCGAAGCTGTTCAGGTTATGATTTTTTTATTTATGCCCAGAACAGAAAATAATCCTTGGCCTTACCTAAATTGAACCGGGTCTCAAGCATGGAAGCTGCGCTCTAATCCATTCGGCCATATGCTCTTCTTACAGAGTGAAATGGTTTTTAAGTACCTTTCTTAGTTTAGTTTAGTCGTCGGATCACCATCACTGCACGTCGAACAAATTAGTCCATAAGTGCTCCGATCTCTCCTCAGTATGTCCATCAGGTGGGCGACTAACGACACCGGTTCTTTGTTGGTTTACAATTCTTCTTTGTCTGCCATTCTTCTTCATAGCGTTCTTGTCGAGCTACACCACACTTAACTTTGAGTTCTTGCAGTCTGGTCAGTGTTGTGGATTCGCCGCATTACGTGAATCATGTACACGCCCTCTCTCCCTTAAGGAATTTATAATATCAGCCTGGTCCATTGCTCGCCTGCTTTGGACAGCAGCCATACCTGCAAGCCTATCCGCACGTTCATTCCCCTTACACCTGCATGCCCTGGCACAAAAATAAAACTGATCTTTGTCAGCTTAGACCTCCCCAGCGACTCTATCCAATGTCTCCGAGCCCATCCTGTTTCAATCTTCCTGAGCATACTCATTGAGTCACTGAGAAAACATGCATGGATAAAATTCTGATATCTCATGAATAAGTACCTTTCTTGACACTGATAACAAAATTATCCCTCTCCAACTGGTGCATTTCTTTAAATATCTGTTATTTTGTAGCTTTGCTAGATTTATGTCCTGTCCCAGTCTGTTGGTATTTTCTCACGTTTCAAGGTTTTATCAAGTAATTTCTATGGCATCTAGAATATGTTGATGTCTCATCTGTTTGGATGTTCTCTTGTGGGACCGATTTCGTCATCTGCTTCCGTTCTCACGCTATAAATTCAAGAGTAATCAGTGTGCCTCGTATAGCGGTTCTGACAGATTTTTGTGTGAAGGTTTGCTTTACTTATTACCAGAGTCTCTCGCCATTCAAGCGAGTCTTCGACGACTTTGGAGGTATGGGATCTATTTGATTCAAGTAACCTTTCTTCTTTCATATATTTTATAGTATGCTTTTTTTCTTATTTACTTAATATTTTCCAACCAACTTAGCTCATATTCTGCTCATTAGCTATACTCTTTTATCTTCTCTTCTTCTTCTGGGTTCTCACTAGATTGGGATTTTAGGATTCTAATAAAGGCAGCCGTCTGCCTCAGACTATCAGCCACGTCATACAATTTGTCTTGGACGCTAGTGTAAGTGTGTCACCTCTTTCTTCTCAAGTCTGCATACTGGGGCAGTTTTGTAGGATATAATTCCTATGATTTCTGCTTCCCCGTTTGTGCCGACCTCTTCCGCAGTAAGTTTTGGTCACTCTCGTGATGGTAGATCTGACATTCTTACTGCATGGCTAAATCTCCGAGGCAGATTGGTGACCGTAGAATCAGTTATCCCATTCCTCATTGTGAGGGGTCGTTGCAGCATGTTATGCGCCTTACGGCCTGGTGCATCCGTTTTTCAAGCATTTATTTCGGGTTAGCATTTCCTAGCGGACAAATGCATCCGATTTCAGCCAAACCTCCTTAGTCGTTTCTTACGACATGCGTGGCAGGTAACAGTGGTTACTATTCTTAAATTTCCCGTAACCACTCGATATACTTTATTAATTGATTGTTTGATTGATTGATTGTTGTTGATTCCTGATTGATTGATATGACCATCATCATGCCTTTTGAGAACCATGTGTCGATATCTTCTAATCTCGGTCAGAACTCGTGCACCAGCGTTGCGATGTAATTTGAAGATGTTAAGATATTTAATTTAATTTAAAATCTTATAAGAATTTACAGGCAGCGGCTTTCAGCGCTTTGATTTCAATGCCATTGTCTTACTGATCTGATTCACCTACGTTATCGTCCGTCTCCGATATGACTTGGAAGATCATACATATCACAAAGATTGATTAAAATTGGTCGTAAACAACGAACGCAAAGAAGAAGAAGATCGTCAATGACAACTTGCATCCATCGTTTTCTAGATCTACCTTTCATTCTTCTTCCAAGCAACATTCCTCTAAAATTATCTTCTCTAGGCACTCATGTCGTTTGATATGTCCAAAATTTTAATTTTCCTTTGATGTAAATACTCTTTAATATCCCTCTTTAATAGCATGCTGTTGCAGAACAGAAGCATTTATTCTTTTCTCTGTCCATGATATTCTAAGTTTAAAGGGTTGTTAAGCCGAAGGATTTACTTCATTGAACCGGGTTTTAACCCATATGGCTCAGTCTCTCTCCGCATAAATGGCATGCCACCTGCCGATAGTATTGCACAAAGCACGAACTCCATAGCTCCAGCAATAATCCTAGGGGTCTCTGGAAAAACTGCACTCGTGAACAGAACGGCGCGGTCCGGATTCAAACCACGACCTTCGAACGAGGGCTTAACCACTTATCCACAGACACCCCCATTCTAAGTACTCTTATTTAGTACACATTGCCAAATGAGTTGTCTGTTGGTGGAAAGAAAATACGTAGTGAAATGAGGTGTCTTTGTAAAAAAAATACGTAGTGAAATGAGGTGTCTGTTGGAAAAGAAAATACGTAGTGAAATGTTGTTGTAAGAAAGAAAATAGTGTGAAATGATTGGTCTGTTATGAAAGAATACTAGTGAAATGGTCAACATCTTTACACGTGAAATAGTTAGTAGAGAGAGAAAGTTTAAAATCAACACTACAGATAATTGAAACACAACCTACAACTTGTTTGTATGCAACAAAGAGATAGGTAAAAAAAAAAAAAAGGATTGTGAGTAATGTAATTCTACGAGATACACAAATGTTCATTTTCTTTCACTAATCCTGTTTCGTCTTACAGTGTCAGTATACGAATATATTCTAGAGCGGGCTCTTGTGTGTCTTTCCTACATAGTGTCTTGTTTGCCTGTTATGTGGGGATTAAAGCTCTTAAGCTGAGATTCGCCCCTTTCAACAAAAGGACGAGCTTTGTTTCGGTTGCATCAGAGCGTGTAGTTCAGCAAACATAAACAATAAGGATTAACTCGCTGCATAGAATCCAATTACCTTGTGTTTTTCAATGTCTGTTATTTTTGTGGTCTACATACGAGTGAGCGACGTTTCGTCTGATACCATTGTCTGCTTGCTATGCCGTGTCACAGTGTCTACACCATAGATTCCCAAACTCTTATCCCACTGCCCTCTTTCCACAACATAAACTTTGTAACCCCCGCCCCATTATAACAGCTACCAACCCCCCCATATATATATATACATGCTCTATTTTCACTTTAACATAGAAAATTGATATATTTCTGTCATACATGGTCAAATAGAAAATAATTATATACATGAAATAGAAAATTGATGAAAAAATGGATCATGTAAGATGGGCATAAGATGAATTAAAATGTAAAACTCAAACTTTTTATGATTATATAATCGCATAATCACGAAAAAACTTCCCCAAATGCTTCTAAACCACTATCGCCCCCAGGAAGGCTTCACGCCCACTGGGGCGGTACCGCCCACTTTAGAAACGCTGCTACACAAAACATCTAATGATGGGCACTAGTATATCGAATTCAGGCTAGAATAATAAAAATTCCATCCAGGGAAATCTGAACTCGCCTCTGCTTAAAGACAGGCCGAAATTCATTCCCATTTCCAGTATGCAGCACCATCTTGACGATGTGCAACAAAATAATTTGTCAATATAACATGATGAAACTACCAAACTTATTGTTTTGATCTTGTGTTTATATATTTTTATTATATAGTATATTATATATATTATATTTTAGTTTATTGCAATCTGACTTGTTAGGGGTAAGCATAACCAGTGATTATTTTGTTTTTTCCCATTTAAACACAAAATGACATTGCAATCATTAAGTCACACATCGCGTAGGACAACTGTACAATCTCGTCACCGTTCCCGGTTTGTTGTCATCCTTCAAAGTGGGCTTTAAATATGACCCACACTCTGTACCTATGTGTCCCCTGCTCTGCGTCAAGTTACGTATCTTAGGTATGTCTTGCTTTCGATTCCTATACAGAGAAAAAAATCTGCCAGCAATGGCGGAATGCGGGATGGCCATTCAGAGTCAGAACTCTTTGATTCTGAACACGACTTTGCTAGCGCATTTTCGCCATGTTTGGTGGGTATTTTCCGGTTTCGTTTGCCGAGCTACTGAGTTAGTGCTTGAGCAACGCTGTGAGCTATGACTGTTACATGGAATGCTTTTTGCTGTGTCAACCGTGCGTTTGTTGTGTGTATTCAGAAAATAGCGGACAGCGGTTATGACGAACAAGCTCAATCTGCCGTATGCAGATATATTGCGAGTGCAGAAAACTGGATTTTGTCATGATTGATGTTCCCTTCAACAAGAATTGCAATTCAAGTGATGAACAGTTTTGTGTTGCTACTATAGCGACGGCCATATGCATTTTATGCGGTGCATGTTGTTTTTTTTGTGGCGGCACGCGGCTGTTTCATTCTGGAATTAGTTCACACAGGAAACATTTCAGTTGTTAGCATTTCGTGTGATTTTCATTGGCACAGGAACGGAAATATTATGTGGTACCCTGTTGCAGTGAAGTTGGAACTTAGTCTGTCTTGAACTATTAAACTATACAGAGCCTACTACATGTCTAATCCTCTAATGTTCTGTGAGACGGTATTGAGTACGTATCCTATCCAGCTCTAGCGTCTACATTGTTTCGATGTGTGCGTGTCCTTCTGAATGCACCTGATGATTCCCAACAAATGGGAAAGACTAGCTGATGATCGAGTTATGTGGATAACGTTATTAATCAAATATGCAGAATCTTTTGAAAAGAGACTTATGTATGAGCTGAAAGGAAAGAGAGACAAGCGCAAACTCAAAAATTGTCACAGTAAAACACTTGCCAATTGGTCGTCTGTAAACACAAAAAGGTCATACGTATATATTTCATACTATGAGTAATTAAAAAATGTATAACAGAGACACAATCTCTGCGGAAAATAGTGGAATTAACATTGAGAGCGAATATTAAAAAACGAGACTATTAGAAACTGTGTAGGAACAGCACCAGTGCTAGAGCATATTAAGAAACAACAAACTAAATGGTTCTGTCATGTGACACCATTACCGTTCAACAGTATACCATAACGAGCACTACCATTTAGATACAATGATTTCAATGCGTAATGGCACCCACACAAACGATGAAATATGTGGTAGTAAACAGCATATACGAGGCGCACTCTTAAATATGTGGTAGTAAACAGCATATACGAGGCGCACTCTAAATATGGTAGTAAACAACAGCATATACGAGGGCACTTAAATATGTGGTAGTAAACAGCATATACGAGGCGCACTCTTAAATATGTGGTAGTAAAAACAGCAATACAGGCGCACTTAAATATGTGGTAGTAAACAAACAGCATATACGAGGCGCACTCTTAAATATGTGGTAGTAAACAAACAGCGTATGAGGCGCACTTTAAAATGTAGTAAACAGCATATACGAGGCGCACTCTTAAATATGTGTAGTAAACAGCATATACAGGCGCATCTTAAATGTGGTAGTAAACAAACAGCATATCAGGCGCACTCTTAAATATGTGGTAGTAAACAGCATATACGAGGCGCACTCTTAAATATGTGGTAGTAAACAGCATATACGAGGCGCACTCTTAAATATGTGGTAGTAAACAGCATATACGAGGCGCACTCTTAAATATGTGGTAGTAAACAAACAGCATATACGAGGCGCACTCTTAAATAGTGTAGTAAACAAACAGCGTATACGAGGCGCACTCTTAAATATGTGCTAGTAAACAGCATATACGAGGCGCACTCTTAAATATGTGGTAGTAAACAGCATATACGAGGCGCACTTAAATATGTGGTAGTAAACAGCATATACGAGGGCACTCTTAAATATGTGGTAGTAAAAGCATATACGAGGCACCTTAAATATGTGGTATAAATAGCATATACGAGGCGCACTCTAAATATGTGTATCAACAGCATATACAGGCATTTAAATATGGTATAGCAAACAGCACAAACGCACCTTAAATATGTGGTAGTAAACAGCATATACGAGGCGCACTCTTAAATATGTGGTAGTAAACAGCATATACGAGGCGCACTCTTAAATATGTGGTAGTAAACAGCATATACGAGGCGCACTCTTAAATATGTGGTAGTAAACAGCATATACGAGGCGCACTCTTAAATATGTGGTAGTAAACAGCATATACGAGGCGCACTCTTAAATATGTGGTAGTAAACAGCATATACGAGGCGCACTCTTAAATATGTGGTAGTAAACAGCATATACGAGGCGCACTCTTAAATATGTGGTAGTAAACAGCATATACGAGGCGCACTCTTAAATATGTGGTAGTAAACAAACAGCATATACGAGGCGCACTCTTAAATATGTGCTAGTAAACAGCATATACGAGGCGCACTCTTTGCCTACCATGAACGCTGACAGACACAAATGAACTAGGCTATAGATATAACAATTGTTGATTGCTGAATGTGTTTAGCTAAATTATTCTCAGAATTTTCTTATACAGATTGTATGAAATGATGACAGTCTAGATATGCAACAACCAGTACAACAACAATTAGAAACAATTTTTAAAAAAATAAACTATGAAATGAAATTCCCATTAACAACAATATAACTAGATACGTGTTGATGGAAAAACCAACATGAAATGGTAGTGGAGGGTTGTGGAAGACCACTTAACGAACAGTAGTTAGAGCATAGTGGATTGAACCAAAGAAGACGTTACAGGATATAAATTGCTGAGAGTGACTATCGTGAAAAAAGATAGACAAAAGTCCAAGTCAAATTGATAGCATCTTAAATTATTTGCATGTCATCTTGTATGCGCCACGCTTCTATTAATATGTTTACTTTAATTTTAAATTTTAATTTTGTGATATCTCTTTAATGTAGTTTTGAACAATTTGTTTTTACTTTCTGTAACCACCTCCTTTTTTAAATGGACGGGTAGTTAGTCCATAGCACAAACCTCAACCCGGAATACCGCTTACACGTACTTGTGTGAAACTCGCAGTGAAAAAGGAAAAGGGGACGTTTTAAACAGACCTTATGTTATGTTATGTTACGTTACGTTTACTGTTATAGTTACGTTATGTGTTATCGTTAGTTATGTTAGTGTTATGTTATTGTTATGTTTTTATGTTATGTTAGTTAGTAGTTAGTTTACGTTAGTTACGTTATGTTAGTGTATATGTTATGTTGTTATGTTAGTTAGTTATGTTATGTTATGTTATGTTATGTTAGTTAGTTAGTTTAGTTACGTTATGTTATGTTGCGTTAGTTAGTTGTTAGTTATTTATGTTAGTTATGTTATGTTATGTTAGTTAGTTACGTTATGTTATGTTACGTTACGTTAGTTACGTTATGTAGTTACGTTACGTTACGTTAGTTCGTTGTTACGTTACGTTACGTTACGTTACGTTACGTTAGTTACGTTACGTTATCGTTGTTACGTTACGTTACGTTACGTTACTTACTACGTCGTTATTACGTTACGTTACGTTACGTTACGTTACGTTACGTTACGTTACGTTACGTTACGTTACGTTACGTTACGTTACGTTACGTTACGTTACGTTACGTTACGTTACGTTACGTTCGTTACGTTACGTTACGTTACGTTACGTTACGTTACGTACGTTACGTTACGTTACGTTACGTTACGTTAGTTACGTTACGTTACGTTACGTCGTTAGTTACGTTACGTTACGTTACGTTAGTGTTCGTTACGTTACGTTACGTTATGTTGTGTTACGTTACGTTACGTTACGTTAGTTCGTTACGTTAGTTACGTAGTTAGTTAGTTAGTTAGTTAATATGTTAGTTACGTTACGTTACGTTACGTTACGTTACGTTATGTTATGTTATTTACGTACTTGTTATTACGTTACGTTACGGTATGTTGTTTGTTGTTATGTTGTGTTGTGTTATGTTATGTTATGTTATGTTATGTTACGTTACGTTATGTTATGTTATGTTGTGTTATGTTACGTTATGTTATGTTATGTTACGTTACGTTATGTTATGTTATGTTATGTTATGTTATTTACGTTATGTTGACGTTATGTTAGTTATTTATGTTATGTTATGTTATGTTACGTTATTTGTGTTATCTATATTTGTTATGTTGGTTATGTTATGTTATGTTATGTTATGTTATGTTATGTTATGTTATATTATGTTATGTTATGTTATACGATCGACGTTATGGCACTTGGACATTCCATTCGTGTCTTTCCTCCGCTGCAGCATACATCCCAAAGTCCATTTGTTCACCGTACCCATGAGAAATTACCACGAAGATGACACTGTCTGGGATGTCCAAACGTAACGCCTAATTCTCGAACTCGTTCAAGTGTCTGAGACTTGCCCATGTCACATAATTGAGAGCGTACTGCATTGATGATATCGGCTCTGTCCATACTTCTGCCCGCTTGAGTCGGGGCACTGTTTGCAAGAAAGTCAGCACGCTCGTTACCCTGCACTCCAGTATGTCCAGGTGTGTACAACACACTTTCTTGAGATGTGATCTCCCAATGATGTCCACCCATTCTACGCGCAGACTTCCAGATTCAATCCTTTGAAGCATATTCAGCGAGTCTGATATGATAATCGTATGGGCTACCTGTTGCTCAGCCACCCATGACAGAGCCATGGGGCGGAGTTGTCCTGAAGAACTGAAGAATGCTAGAATATTCTAGGAAGCCATAAATAAAACAGTCAGAGACTGGGAAAAGTGGCAAGCAACTGTTGTTGCCGTACGCTCCATGGGGTGCGGAGAACAATAAGTTAGTAAGTCAGTCAAGTAATTAATGTATTATAGAAAGCAACACGAAAGATACATATATAATTTTTCTGCAATTTTAAATTTTAGTTTTGTGACATTCTCCTGCTCACCACAGATGGAAATAAGGAGGATTGCTCTCAACCATTCATTTCCAGATGGAGTTTTTCCGAGCCATTTACTATTGCTGAATCAAAATATTTCACTTGATATATTACTATGCATACCATCACACCTTGATATATTACTATGTATACCATAATACCTTGATATATTACTATGTATACCATCATACCTTGATATATTACCATCATACCTTTCAAAGGTTCAGTGACGGTTCGCAATTTTTGCAGTTAGAGGGTTTCACGCGAGATCATGAATGTTAATTATTTTATAAAGTATTGATAAACTTCGATAAAAGATACAACAGTTTAGGGCAGCGGTTCCCAAACTTTGCATTACCGTGGACTGCCATTTCAATACATTTTGCTGTCACGGACCCCCATAAGTTTCAATATATGAAAATTTTCTAGTGATGGAGTTATTATTACACCACAACAACAACAAAGCTGACTCTAATTTCTCATACTGTATGAAACTTCAAATGATCTTTCACTTTGTTCTGTCAGACATTTAGACTCCGATCTGGTCCGGGTCATTTGCCGCGGATTTAGCAGCGGAACTAGTTTACCAATGTTTTTATACATGTTTTTCCAATTTATTTTTCTGCTTGAAATGTCAAAAATTATAATATTTCTTCAAGCGGCTTAGGACTCCTGGGAGCGCCTCGCAGAACCCCGGGATCCTTGGACAGCAGTTTGGGAAACGCTGGTATAGGGGATTAGATCCTACTTCTTCTTCTTCTTCTTTTCTCGAATCCTGTTTGCTTCACAGCGTCAGGTCAAGAAGAAGTTTCTAAAACGGGCCCTTGTATGCGCTTCGTAGATAGTGTCTTTCGTCGCCTATGTTATCTCTGAGGTTCATCTTTTGCGTGGCCGGCCTTTTGCTTTGTACCATTGTATCGGAGCAGCATTGCTCTTTGAGGTGCACTGTCTGTTGGTAATCTGCTAATGTGGCAGAACCTTTAATTTGTTGTTTCTTGATGAAGTCTAGTACTGATGTTGTACCCACTTTTTTCCTGATGTCTTCATTTCTCATCCGGTATCTTCTTGTTACACCTAAACTAAATTAGATCCTAAACTACTATAAATCTGTGCCATGTATAGACACACTGAAAAAGAAACTAAACTGAAATTTTCTCAAATATTAACCATAAGATATTGGAAAGATGAGTCAAATAGACTGAGCGTACTTCTTACTTTATAAAACTATGCTCAATTTTTCAAAATAGTTTCTCTATTAATTTGTATTTTAGAGATGAGTACCATTCGTGAACTAGTGAGCCAGCCGCCACTTCATTCGTTATTGTTCTTAAGGTGGAACTTTTACTCGGTGAATCATGCAAATGTTTATCTATTTCTTTCTTTTGTAACAACATAGTTTTCCAGAAAAAACATTGTAGGATTTACAAAATTAAATATTATCAGTATACAGAATAAGCCATAAATGAAATCGTTCACATTAAAATTGATGTATGTAACTGAGGAAATGCTTGAGTGTGGTATTTGTCTGAATGAGTGTGTGTTAATATGTGTATGGATCTTCGATTGAGAATTTGTGTGTGTGTGTGTGTGCGTGGGAGAGTTGTATGTTGCATGTTGTGTATGTGTGTGTGTGTGTGTGTCACACTATATGCGAACGAAGAATATCTGAACTATATAGTAGAAAATATACTTCAGGAAAAAAAGAAGGAGATGATACGGAAACTGAGAGCAGTCCAATTATTTTCTTGAATTACAATTGCCATTTTTAGGACAATTACTATTTTGGTAAACTCTTTTTCACAGACTTTGGTTCTTATGCCATCGAGATGACTGAGTTTCAGGTTTGAAATATCTTCTATCGCAGCAAGAGTTAATAATTTTAGAAATGCTCATCATTATCATCAAATATCTTATCCTGAGCAGAACTTTGCCACCCCAACAGTCCTCCTGAATTTGTCTCTCTCATAGACCATATGTCCAGCCTCTGCAGCCGTCATGTTCAAACCATCAATTACATCCTGAATCCATCTTCTCCGTGGTCTTCCTCTTCTTCTATTTGCCGGTATGATATGCTACCTGTTACCAAACTTGTTTTCATCTGCACGATCTGTCATGTCTTCATTTTTTCATTTCTGTCTTCACTTACTGTCACTCATCATGCTAAACCAACCATTTATCTCTTGATGATGACCTCTTGTTCATCAGAGAGGATACCGTCTTAAAAGTGACGAAATTCAGCATCAAATGTGGCACGAGTTAGCATAGATCCTTGCTAGAGCTGATCAGATGTTTGACTACATAGCTTGCTGTGAAAACTATCAGCCTGCATACCAATTTCCCATCTACCGAAAAAAAAGAATTAGGCAGTAGATGGAAACGCTAAGGGTATCAAGCATGGGAATATAGTGTGTCAGGTTCACGTGACACAGGGTACCATACCAACATATTACGATTAATCAGATCCAATCAGTAGTGTAACACGATCTAATGGAATTGTACAGTTAAAATACCACACAAAAAAACATAAAATAAAATATTGAATCTGGAAGTATCGTGTGGAATGGGTGGACAGCATTCGGAGATCACATCTCAAGAAAATGGCTTGGCTGTACACACCTGGACATGCTGGAGTGCGAGGTAACGAGCGTGCTGACTTTCTTGCAAACAATGCACCGACTCATACGGCCAAAAGTATGGACAGAGCCGATATCATCAATGTGGTACGCTCTCAATTATGTGACGTGGGCAAGTCTCAGACACACGAACGAGTACGAGAATTAGGCGTTAAGTTTGGACATGCCAGACAGTGTCGTCTTCGTGGTAGAGAGAGAAGATATAGTAATCAACTTCTCATCGGTACTTTGAGCAAATGGACATTGGGATGGCTGTTGCAGCGGAGGACAGAGCACGAGTGGGAATACCCAATGTGTCATGACATCGATCGCATAACATAACATAACATAACATAAAACTATAACAATTACGTAATACGAATACTCTCTGATCTATCAAATATACAATACATATCAGTGATATTTTAAGATCAATTTTCTTCGTCCATGCTATAGAAACAACATTCTAAATGAAGGTGATTGTAATATTGATGTAATAATGTTATAATATTGGGGGGTTTCTATGGCGAAGTGGTTAAGAAATTTGCCTGTCGTTCTGAAGGATATTGGTTGGAATCCGAACCGAGTCACATATGCAATTTGTATGAGATATCTAGGACTGTTGCTGAAGCAGCAGAGTACGTGTGTTGTGCAACACTCTGTTGATGGTGTTCCATTTCTGCGGACAGAGATGGAATCATACGTTCGAAGTCGAACTCGGTGCAATGAAATCAGTTAAACCGTTTTAATATGCAACATTTCCCATACCATTTTCAGACCTTAGAGCATAGATTCCCAAACTTTTTCGGCCAACCACCCACTTTGCACAACATAAACTCTGTAGCGCCTTCCCCCTTCCACATTGTAACAATTTTACAAACCCGTGGAAAAAATGGATCGTGTAAGACGGGCATAAGATTAATTTAAATGCATAATTCAAATGTTAATGATTATTTAATGGCAAAATTACGAAAATAATTTTTTTAAATACAAATATTAATTTCTTCTTTAAGAGCTACCGACCCTAATCGCCTGAACACCCCAAATTCTTCTGAACCGACCATCACCCCCTCCCCCAAAACGCTTCAGCTCCACTGGGGAGCGCCACTTTGGGAAACGATTCCTTAGGGTATCTTTCCTGTCAGTTCACATTTCTAGATTCTAATGTGCAGGAGGTAGGAGGGTCAATACCTTTCCTCGTGTGTGGGACGTCAAGTATGAAATTGAATTCTCTTCGTGTCCGAGCCGATAGGCGAACACTTCTGCATTACGCTAATAATGACACTGTATCAATCTAGATCAGCGTTTCCAAAGTGGGCGGTACCGCCCTCCAGTGGGCGTGAAGAATTCTAGGGGGCGGTGGTCGGTTCAGAAGAATTTGGGGGGTGTTCAGGCGATTAAGGGCCGAGGGCTCCTAAAAGAAGAAATTAATAATAAATATTTAAAAATAAATTATTTTCGTGATTTTGCGATTGAATAATCATTTAAAATTTGAATTCTGCGCATAAATTCACATCATGCCCGTCTTACACGATCCATTTTGTCATCATCAAATTTCTATTTCATGTATATAGTCATTTGAAAATTGACCATGTATGACAGAAAATCGTATATATCAATTTTCTATATCAAAGAGAAAACAGAGCATGTGTATATATGGGAGGGGAGTTGGCAAAGTGTTATAAGGTGGAGGGGGCGTTACAAAGTTTATATTGTGCAAAGTGGTCGGTGGGCGGAAAAAGTTTAGGAATCTATGATCTAGATCATATTAAATAGATAGAAACTGTTAGAAAGTGAAGAGATAGTAGCCAAATAATGGTTAAAAGTCAGACGTCCAGAATGAAATACAGAAATCATCAAATTTATGATCGCAGACAAATAATGAGGGGGAGTTGAAGTATTTTGGACATATAAAAAGACACGAAGAGTTTTAGAAGACCATTACACCCGAGTGGTTGCCGGGGCCCAAATTGGGGTATAAACAATAGAACCACTGTTACCTGCCACGCATGTCGCAAGAGGCGGCTATGGAGGTTGGCTTGGGGCTAGCTACCTCACACCGTAAAAAAATATTAGATGGCTACAGAACGAAGAGCGAACCGAGTAAATGCTGGCTGAAACCGGACACATCGCCGAAGGATAAGCACCGGAGCTTCAAATGGTGCTGAAGATGTGTCGTAAAACATACCAATGCTAAGGCTGCATGAATCAGATTTCACATGAATAGAATTTATGGGGAGATCTGGTACATCGGTCTGGGCGGTGATCGCGAGAGAGAGAGAGAGAGAGAGAAGACCATTATGAATGGAGGAATCCCTGCCAAGAGGAAGACCACGGAGAAGATTGATTTAGGTTGTAACTGATAATTTGAGCATGACGGCTGCAGAGCTGAGACACTGGCATATGAGCGAGAGAGAGAGAGAGTTAGGAAATACTCTTAGGGTGACAAAGTTCTCTCAGGGTGATCAAGCCTCTGCTCGTGACAAGCTATTGGATGATCATTTAAATAGACTAACAAAATCTTGCTTGTTATTCTATTCTACTAATCAATGCACTGGTTTTTTTTCCGTTTTCTGTTATGAATTTCAACTATCTCCCGTCGACACGTGTCAAAACCATTTCATCAATACAAAACAGCCAGTGAATATAGTGCTATTATTTAGTGAACACAAACAGTTCTCATTGATTTCCTTCCAACCTGAACTCAGATGATATGTAAACGTGGAAGAGGCATGCAGTATTGAATCATTCCTGAGTTTTAAATATCTTGTGATTATTTATTGTTCTTTGTCTTTCACTTGAAGTGAAGAAAAACTTGTCTTATGTTTTATTACTTCGGTGAAACATGTTTTAATTCTCTGAAACAACGATTTTGTATGAACAAAGGTTAGTTAAGAACATGGAATGTTTAGTGTATATACTACGTGTGTTATTACTGACGGGAAAATATGCAGACGTTCTATTTCTTTCTCATAATCAAGGTGCGTATCCTTTATAGGACGTTGCTCTCTTTAGAGCGCATCTGAAATTCACTCTGTCTCTAGCCAGATCACCTACTTCGCCGATGGTCATATTCATGGTTTCTTTAATATCTTGTAGCCATCTTCTTCTTGGTCTTCCTCTGCGTCCTGGGACCTTGCCCTCTAATATTGTTTTTTCCAGGCCATTGTGACGATTGATGTGACCAAAGTATGTAATTTTTCTGTATAGTATGTTGTTTATCAGCCAATTCTCTTTAACATTTAGTTCTTTCAGGACATCAGTGTTCTTTCTATTTTCTGTCCATGGTATTCGTAGGATCTTTCTGTAGCATTTAGTTTCGAGGGACTGGATTTGTTTCTTTCTAGAAATTAAATGTAACGACGTGTCATATAAATGATACCAATAACAAAAGGTGTTTATTTGTTCTTCTTCACAATTGACTTAATTCCTGGAAATATATATGGGACAGGATTTTACACAATTGATGTGTTATAGAATCGAAAATGTGGTGTTTTATATGAGATATTCTTATATAGAGCGAAAATGTGGTGTTTTATATGAGATATTCTTATATAGAGCGAAAATGTGGTGTTTTATATGAGATATTCTTATATAGAGCGAAAATGTGGTGTTTTATATGAGATATTCTTCTTCTTCTTCTTCAAACGCTACATATCGAACACTTATTAACTACTCTGTGTAATTTGTATCTGATCCGAGCCTAAGAACAATTGTATGTTGTGCCAGTTATGCACCTACGAGTAGGCCAGCACATCCAATTTCTGCGTTGCTTTATATTTACTAGGGTAGCTTCCTAGGTCCTACATCAGTCACCTCTTACGACATGCCTTGTAGGTCACAGCGGTACTATTCTTTGCTTCCTTTGAGGGCCCCGGCACCACACAGGCGATATGTAAGATATAATAAGAAAGAACCCAGCTACGGTTTCTTGCATGAAACATTCTCAAATAACGTGATTATTTTGTTTTAAAGTGTTCATTATAAGAGACCCTATTTGTTACATATAGAAGAAGCAGTGGCCAGTGGGTGTTATTATACATTAGTATATGCCGGAGAATGACCCACAACATTATACATTAGTTAGAGACATTCAAAAATAAATGTTTCAGAATAACCCTGCAAATGCCCTTGTCAAATACGATAGCAAATGAAGAACATTTAAAACGAACATACTGTACTGAACATTGAAGACCATCATTAAAAGACGAAGATGGAAGTGGATTGAGCATGCATGTTGTAAGCCAGTAGGTGCATTAGTTAGGAAAGCTCTCCAGTGGACAGCGGATGGAAAAATAATTCCAGGAGTTCCTAAGGAAACATGGAGAAAAACAATGGAATGAGAGCTGAAAGATTGTGTCCTGGCATGAGAAAGAATTATTAGAAAGACGGTAGAATAACAACTATAGAAATCTCGTATGTCAAACTAGACACCAAGAGAATATAGTTAGTTGCTTATGTCTCTGAAATATATGTTACAAAATTCAACATAATTTTCAAGTACCGATGTCGCCCGTGTGTTGATGGCGCCTTCAGGGGAAGCAAAGAATAGTAACACTACGACCTACAATGTCGTAAGATGTGACTGAGGTAGGGGCCTAGGGCCAGAAATCGGATGTGATCGCCTACTTGTAGGCTCATAGCTGGTACAACGTACAATCGCTTTTAGGCTCAGATCGCATACAATTCACAAAGAGTGGTTAACAAGTGGTCGATATGGAGCGTTCGAAGAAGAAGAAGAAATGTCGATGTTGCAGATACGATTTATCGCAAGCCAGAAAGTGTCTGTAATTTCTAGCAATAGCTGAAACAATGCAAGTAATTCTTTATAAACAAAGTATTTTACTCTAATATTTCCCTGGAAACGACAACAAACTATAAATAAGTCATGGAGAAAGACATGACTGAACTAGAAACATTGACAGAGAAATGTTGAAAGAGATTTAAGAAATATTTTTTAAAAACATCTTAGAGACACATTTTTATTATAATGCGAACAATAATATACTGTGCATTATTTTTCTCAAAAACAAAATAAACTTTCAATAACGGGTTGTATCATAACAATGAAATAAGTATGCCACTAAATATTAGCAAGGTGTTCATGTATTCGATACAATAACACCTGCTATTAGATTTATTGAAAAACAGAGACTCAAATGGTTTGGCCACTTGGTCAGAATGAACCCAAATACACCAGTTGCAAGAGCGTACAACCTGAAAATGGAATCATCAAGAGGAAAGGGCAGACCAAGAAAAAGATGGGTTGATGGAGTTACAGACATCTTAAAACTTACAACACCACACCATATCAAGCGACCGAGCGTGCATTATCTCCGAAACCGATCATCAGTTAAACCTGCTACGCCTAGCGGCAAACAAGCAGTGAAGGACAAAAGAAGAAGACATGTATTATCCAGAGAGCAAAACCATTCTTTCTGTGCTCTTAGAAGTCCTGTCAATCAAAGACGTGGAGATATCTGGAAGATACGAGGAAACATAATACTTGTTGGCTTTGTAAAATCATACTATAAAAATATATAGTAATATAAATACTATTTATAGTAGTAATGGTTGGAGACAAGCGGACAAGAGAAAGATAATGGTATAAGTGGAAAATAGTATATCAAAATAGTTTCTTTCTTTCTCGAATCCTGTTTGCCTCACAGCGTCAGGTCAAGAAGAGATTTCTAAAACAGACCCTTGTATGCGCTTCGTAAATAGTCTCTTTCGTCGCCTCTGTTATCTCTGAGGTCCATCTTTTGCGTGGCCGGCCTTTTGCTTTGTACCCATTGTATCGGAGCAGCATTTCTCTTTGAGGTACACTGTCTGTTGGTAATCTGCTTATGTGGCCGAGCCATTTAATTTGTTGTTTCGTGATGAATTCTAGTACTGATGTTGTACCCACTTTTTTGCTGATGTCTTCATTTCTCAACCGGTCTCTTCTTGTTACACCCATCATTCTGCGTAGACACTTCAAAATAGTGACGCTTAAGAAAGTTTCTTGCAAAGTGCATGATAGATTCAAGCACAAAGTGAGACAGCGTTACAAAAAGTAAACAAAAACTAAATCGACGTCTCCACCAAAATACCATTATTATTCAGTCAAGAATACAAGGAGAAATTGAAGTCAAAAATTATATTTCACGCTATGAAATGTCGGCACACTTAATATAGAGTGTTTCTGATGCAAATTGCGTGGAGAATGTTCTACATCTGATTTGATACAATACCACTGCAACCAATGGTTAATATTCTGAATTAAGTACAGAACTAATCAATAAGTCATACTGGGATTAATCAGAAATAGCAAGAAATGATCAGCATTATTGGCTGTATAATCGTGTTGGATATCAAAATAGGTAGTAAGAAAGAGCCGATTGATTGAGTGATTAATTAATAATGAGAGGTAGTATGCTTCATTATGTTACATTAGAGATTTTTTTAAGTGATATGACAAGCTCAATGATGTTAATCTTATAATATATTCCTTATTGTCTGATGTGTGTCCCCTTATAATGGCTTCAGTTTACATCCAATATTCACCATTTTTTCTGTAAAATGTTATCATCAAAAGTTTAGATCAGCAAAAGAAAGAGTTTCAAAATCGGATCAATATTAGCTTTAAAATTAAATCGAATTCTTGATGTCCTATCCGACATTTAAGTCCACCATCTTGGTTACATAAAAACACGTGGTTAAGAAAGCTTACAGTCAAATGATATAATCCAAAAATTGTCAGATAGCCTCTACAACATAAGCATGCATTACGTCCCTTAACGTATCATTAGCTTCGTTGCGTTTTCATGTCATTACAGCTTCACTTTTCTGTTTCAAACTACACTATAGAAATTTTTAAATAATTAAGAAGAATGCGAAGACGCTACTTTGATTAGAAGTGAAGCGTTACAAGAACCACTCGAACCGTTAAAATCGTTTAACGACGACATAACCGATTCAAACCACTTCTTAAAAAATAGAAAATACAATTCATGCTATTAGATGACATCTTTTGGAAAGGCTTACTCAATTCCTCATCAAGGATTAATACCATTTTCACCCGTGCGGAGCCGGGTTAATTAGCTAGTTATAGATATTCTTAATGACAGGTGACATATCGCTGATGTTAAATTAGTGATATGTTTAATGAAATGTGAAGTATTCGGTGATGTTAAATTCTCTATATTTTGAATAAGAGGTGTTATACATCATTATCATCATCATCAAGTAACCTGCCCCTTCCAAAACGTGGCTCCTATGACAGCAGTCCTGAAAAACCGTCTGTTCAAGTTGACCGGCTTAAGCAGCAGTTATTCCCAGATCGTCAATGGCATCCTGCTCCCGTCGTCTTCTACGTCTACCTCTCATTCTTCATCCAGGCACTATTCCCTCCAAAATTATCTTCTCTAGTCACTCTGTCGTTTGATCTGTCCAAAATATTTAAATTTCCTTGATGTTATGCTCTTTAATCGTCAACTCTTTAATATCAAGCTGTTACAGAACAGAAGTGTTTTACATAGTAGTAGTAAATGAAGTATATTCTTAATGAACGGTGATATTCTCGGTGATGCTAAATTAGAGATATAATTAATGAAATATGACTTACTTGATTATATTAAATTATAGATTTTCTGAATGTGATATGTTTAAACGTAGTAATCATATATTAGAGTTTCTCTTGGTAAAAGGATATACCTAATGACATTGAGTTAGGAATATTTGTGCCAAAAAGAAAAAAATGTAGCGTAACAGTTCTTGCAGAAAAAAACAAGACTAAAAGAATGCAGGAGAAATAGAGATGTTTGTGTGGAGAGCAATTTTCAATATTGGACATCGAAAAGGTATATGTTATTCCTGTTTCTTTCTTTAAACTTGTATTATTTCTACTAGTTACTGTAAGAAGTCAAGTTTGCATACCTTTATGTTACCTGTATGTCACTAGAAGTAGCTATAGATATGTATTCTCTCAACAGGTAAATGACAACCACAACCTCCATCCGTATATTTTCTTTCTTTTCCTCGTACACTATGTCAGTTGTTCATTGTTTACTTTAGGATCATCTACAACACACAAGATAATGTGTCATAAGGAAGCAACTAAAGACGAAGAATTTTCTTAATAAACGTTGTTTTCTCCATATGGCTTTGCATAACTCTGCAGAAATAGTACACCATTTGCCGAGAGTATTGCACACAGCATAAATCCCGTAGTTAAAGCAATAATTCAAGGAATTTTATCTTATCTTAGCCACATTTGCCGAGAGTATTGCGCACAGCATAAATCCCGTAGTTAAAGCAATAATTCAAGGAATTTTATCTTATCTTAGCCACATTTGCCGAGAGTATTGCACACAGCATAAATCCCGTAGTTAAAGCAATAATTCAAGGAATTGTATCTTATCTTAGCCACATTTGCCGAGAGTATTGCACACAGCATAAATCCCGTAGTTAAAGCAAACAATTCAAGGAATTTTATCTTATC
Organism: Arion vulgaris; assembly: GCA_020796225.1. Lineage (NCBI taxonomy): Eukaryota > Metazoa > Mollusca > Gastropoda > Stylommatophora > Arionidae > Arion > Arion vulgaris. The sequence goes on along the minus strand of CM036763.1, from coordinate 18,975,249 downwards.
TTAGCCACATTTGCCGAGAGTATTGCACACAGCATAAATCCCGTAGTTAAAGCAATAATTCAAGGAATTGTATCTTATCTTAGCCACATTTGCCGAGAGTATTGCACACAGCATAAATCCCGTAGTTAAAGCAATAATTCAAGGAATTTTATCTTATCTTAACCACATTTGCCGAGTATTGCACAAGCATAAATCCTCAGTTAAAGCAATAACTCAAGGAATTGTATCTTATCTTAGCCTACATTTCTGACAGGGTATTGCCACACAGCATAAATCTAGAGTTAAAGCAAAATTCAATAACATTGTTTTATGCTTTATCTCAGTCACCCTTTGCCGAGAGTATTGCACACAGCATAAATCCCGTAGTTAAAGCAATAATTCAAGGAATTGTATCTTATCTTAGCCACATTTGCCGAGAGTATTGCACACAGCATAAATCCCGTAGTTAAAGCAATAATTCAAGGAATTTTATCTTATCTTAGCCACATTTGCCTGAGGTATTGTTTACATAATCCTGTCAGTTAGCAATAATTCAAGATTTTTATCTTATCTTAGCCAGATTCTGAGAGTATTGACGCTAAATCCATAGTTAAAGCAATATCTGGCTGTATCTTATCTGCCCATGTGCCGATGAAGCGGCCTGATGAGAAATGTTAGTTTCATTCTTGTGCCAGACTTGACTTGCTTGATTGTACTGTATGCAGGACTTGAGAGATTACCATCGCTGACGCTCGCTCTGCTCGATATTCCCTTGTAAGGTCTTTCGTCAACCTTGATTTTTTCTTTCCATTTGTAGATGGTTCGATTTAAGCTTCTTTGTAAAACATCTCATTTCACATGTTGTAATCTTTCTTTCTTGTGTCTTAGTCAGGGACCATGTTTGGCACTGATAGCAGAGAGTTGGAATAAATATGCAGTTTATAAGTTGTCGTTTGACTGCCATGTTAATGCTTTGATGTTTTAATAATGGTGACAGTTGGTATGTCACTGCCTTTGCCTTCTGGCATCTAATCTCGATTTCTCTGTCCATCTTTCCATCTGCTGTGAATATACTCCCGAGATATTTGAATTCTGGAGTCTGTTGTAGTTTTATTTTATTCACATATATGTTTAGTTGACCTGTTGACCTACTTATTGTCATGACTTCTGTTTTGGAGGTGTTAATTCAAGGAATGTCCGGGGAAAATGTGCTCGTGGACAGAATGGCCCAGTCCGAATTCGAACCAACGACCTTTGAAACACAAAGCAGCGGCTTAACGATTTAGAAACAGAGATCCCCAAAATGTGTACTTAGGGCAAACCCGGTAAAGAATTTGTATGAATAACAAGCATTGTTTCCGGGTACATAGTTCATAAGTACGGTTCCAACTTCACTGCAACGGGTCACCCCATAATTGCTCCGTTCCTGTGCCAATGAAAATCACACGAAATGCTAACAACTGTTAAATGTTTCCTGTGTGAACTAATTCCAGAATGAAACAGCCGCGTACCGCCTCAAAAAGCAACCTGCACCGCATAAAATGCATATGACCATCGCTAATGTAGCAAGAAAAAACTGTTCATCACTTGAATTGCAATTCTTGTCGAAGGAACATCAATCATGACAAAATCCATCTTTTTGCACTCGCAATATAACTGCATACGACAGATTGAGCTTGTTCGTCATAACCGCAAGTTTCCGGGTAAAGATGTACAACACGTACCATTTGTTGATTGATTGTTTGATCAACTGGACCGACATCATTGCAGTTCGATAAAGGTCATGTGTGCTTCGATCTCTTTCTTACACAAGGAGATCTCAGCGGCAGTGCACGAACTCCATAGCAGCGTCGAGTGTCCTCAATGTAATTTTGACGACGTTAAAAATTTGTAGAAATTAGTTATTTTAAGTTTTTAATGAATGTTGCAGGGACAACGCATTTTAAACCTACTATTTTCAATTTTGTTCTCCCGGTGGGTCTTTTACCTGCTCAATTTGAACAGGGGACTAACATTTTATCGTCCGTCTCCGATAGGACTAATAGCTCTATACGACTAGTAACTTTATATCACCTATATAGAGGTCAGGGATCACATGAATATAACCAGATCGCTATCCGTGGAAGCGAACTAAGTACTTTTGGAGAGAGAGGCGAGCACAGTGCCTCCATTCTACAGAGACACCCATTTATGGTAAACAAGTAGATCCTCTATTAGAAAGTAGTTTAAGATTAATTTAAAGTTGATACTTTTGTCAAGCCATCCATTGAAAACATGGGATTTAGAAAGGACTTTCATTAATACTGGGAGTCTTAGACGAATCCCCACGTCGATTGTCGTCGTTCAAATCTGCGCCATGTTGTTCGTGAAGATTATCTTTCTCTTTCTGTGAAGGAGGCTACTGCACATTTCTCTCATTCTCAAGACATGATCTCGAGACATTTCCTATCTCTCTATGAAATGTAGATGTTTGTAATGTGATAATAATTATAAATGTTGATCTGGTTTGAATCAAGCCTCAGCATTGGTAAAACCGATTTAGATGATATAATTAAATCGGCATGACAATCGTTCGATGTCAGTTCATCTGAACGCTGTTGTTCTGAAATTTTTCCAATTCTTGAATGCATCATATCATCATCAGGTGCAGTCATGCTCTAGCGATTATTCAAACTCTGACTCTGGTGTTTGCTATCATTTCAGATGTTTACACTCTTCCCTGAAAGTACGCTCAAAATTTTCAGGCCTCTGTCTCGTCTACCCCGATTTTAGTTGTACAATATGTTCTAACTCAGTTTCATCCATGTCAAAAATGATAACTGCCTCTTTCTTCTTCTTCTTCTCGTTCGCTGATGTTCAATGTCTACACAATGAGCCCTGTTCTCTGGATGTATGTTGTTGTATTTGTTAGTTCATCAAAGCTTCCAAACAGCTTTGCGTTGATATCTGTCTCTGTTGGCCAGTGTTCTTTTCGCAGTTGACGAGTACACCTTTCTTATAGCCACGATTAAGCTTTCTCTATGTCTTGATCTCATTCATTACCTCAACATTAGTCATTTTAGCAGTTCATCGGATTCTCATCATTCTTCTGTAAAACCACATCTCTGTGGCTCTCAGCGATTTTTCGAACTGTTTGTTTTTTGTCCATGATTCGCTTCCGTATATCAGTATTGGTTCTATGTAACACTGTAGAACTGTCATTCTGATATCAATTGACAATGACTTGTTACATATACTGCTTCTCATTTTCTAGAACGCTGCTTTGACCTTCCCTATTCTTCTCTTTATTTATGATCTGCTTCTGGCATTTGAATTGATGCCAGAGTTACGTAACTTGTCTTATGTAAAATAATCCCGACAGATTTCATTTCTACGAAGAATGAGATGTATATCCGTGTAACCGGTGTAATGAATTCAATCTTTAGCCTTTAGAAACATTTTTTTTAAATATTAGTGCTATTCATATGATAAGTGTACATACATATTTTTTTTTATTATTCAGAAGAAACCCTTTTTTTTAAATGTAGCCAGCGTAACGCACACAGTGTACACGAATGGCGACTGCTTCCAACACGCTTCACTACCTACTTTAAGAGAAAGTCAATAACCAAATTCAGTAATGTTACGGAAACGATAGAACTACTACTATAAGATAGAACCATAGAAAGGGTATTATGAGTAGATTAACCCTTTCACCCTTTTAAAACGATGTACTGGCTCGCAGAATTTTTTAAGATAACACAAAGGCGATATACAGATTATTTCAGTTTACATTGCAAGAGAAATACTTTCTGGCGTAAATACAATTACGGAGTGAAATAGTTAAGGTTGCATGTACTGAATAACACTGTATTTTGTTTGGATCTTTGGTCCTGATATTGATAATGAAAGGATAAAACGACTACAATCAGGTACGAACAGTAATAACGATTACATTCAGGTACTAAAAGTAGTACGAATACATTCATGCACTGAAAGTAATAACGACTACATTCATGTACTAAATACCCACATCAATCACGTAATATACCCACATCAATCACGTTAATATACCCACATCAATCACGTCAATATACCCACATCAATCACGTCAATATACCCACATCATCACGTCAATATACCCCACATCAATCACGTCAATATACCCACATCAATCACGTCAATATACCCACATCAATCACGTCAATATACCCACATCAATCACGTCAATATACCCACATCAATCACGTCAATATACCCACATCAATCACGTCAATATACCCACATCAATCACGTCAATATACCCACATCAATCACGTCAATATACCCACATCAATCACGTCAATATACACACATCAATCACGTCAATATACCCACATCAATCACGTCAATATACCCACATCAATCACGTCAATATACCCACATCAATCACGTCAATATACCCACATCAATCACGTCAATATACCCACATCAATCACGTCAATATACCCACATCAATCACGTCAATATACCCACATCAATCACGTCAATATACACTCAATCACGTCAATGCACATCAATCACGTCAATATACCCACATCAATCACGTCAATATACCCACATCAATCACGTCAATATACCCACATCAATCACGTCAATATACCCACATCAATCACGTCAATATACCCACATCAATCACGTCAATATACCCACATCAATCACGTCAATATACCCACATCAATCACGTCAATATACCCTTTGGAGCAGGAAACTGCTCTAGCTCATGACAGTGCACAATCTTTGTCACATCAAACTAAACATACTGTGGTTAAGTGGTTCATCCTTTACCCTGCGTTCCGAATGACGTGAGTTCGAATTCGGACCGCGTCGTACTGTTTACCTGTGAATCTTTACCAGAGACCCCTAGGATTGTTGCCGGAGCTACGGAGTTCGTGTTTTGTGCAATACTCTCAGCAAATGGCGAGCCATTTCTGCGGAGAGGCACCGAGCTAAATGGCGTAAAACCCGGGGCGATGAAGTCAATCTATCGGCTTTACACCTTTCTTAGACCAAACATGCTTCTGGGATTCAAGCGAAAGTTCTCTCGATTATCTTATCCACCCCCTTCACTATTCAAATTTATTGTTGGGAAACTCCTACTAAGAAAACTACGACAGTCGTGGTTTTTTCCTGAAGATTTCTAGCAACAAATGAGAGCTACTTAAACCGTATTATTCCCATTACTACCCAGAACTAGTACTGCTGCTATAAACCGAGTTCTATTCTAGGCATATTATTCCGCGCTGTCCATGCGTCTTCGTTCTCTCTGACCTCCTGTTATACGCTTCCCCAACCGGCATTCTTCAAGCAACTACGCGATACATATTGCTGTAATCGCTAGCCTTATCTAGACCATTGTTCGTGTGTTTCATCAATCGATAATATATCCAAATATGGTATCTGACTTCTGAAAATAAAATGGAAGCAGACAACACAATCAATTACAAGCGTTTAGATAAGACACACACACGCTCGCAATACAGAAATCAATTTCGTGAACGACAGAAGTTAATAACAGCAGCACAATATATTCCTATTTAACAATTTAGATTAAAATGGAATCACTGTTGCTTCTCTACGTGCCGTGTGTTGCCGAGGCTTGCAATGAGAGCAAAGAATAGTAACACTGCGACCTGCCAGGCGAGTGTAGTAGGGGCCTGGAGAAGCTACCCTAGTAAATAAAGAGCTTTGCAGAAATCAGATCTAGTGCCCTACTTGTATACGCATAACTGGCACAACGTACAGTCGCTCTTAGGCTCAGATCACATACAAATCACACAAAGGGGTTTAACAAGTCTTCGATACGGGGCTTTTGAAGAAGAAGAGGAAGAAGAATTAGAAGCTTCCTGGTAAGAGTTGTGTTTTTTTCAGCCACAGTATCTTGGTTTTGAAATTGTTTGTTTAGTCTCGCGCTACTGTGCCTGTTAATCCTGATTTTCCTATACTGAGCTGGAATTATTTCCAACTTTTTTTTATACTTGTTCTAGTTGAATAATCTTTCCTTTCCTATGTTTCTCCATATTTTTAAGTTCTATGACGCTTTCTAATGCGGCTGTTGTCATAGCAACTGAAATAATACAAGAATCTCTTAGACTGTTTTTATTATGCTGAAGTTGATATTAAAACAGACATCCATGTCCACATTTCGTATTCTAACATAGGTTTAACCTCAGCTCATTTGTCTTCTTGCCCAGCTTGTTCGTATCGCGTTGGGCGAATGGTGACAAGCCCTCTGGGAGTGCGGTTCAATTCCGCGGGCTGGCAGAAACGCCACAGGTTCTCCAGATTTTTGGTGTTCGTGGCATTGAACCGAATGGTTACGATGTAAATGGCAGCGACCAGTAGAGCTGAAAGTTCAAGTGCTTCTGGTTCGGGGGGAAAAAAAACCTCAGTCCCTACCAATACAAACAAGAGTAGCGTACAAACGAACGCTAATTACACTATCAGCCACTATAGTGGCTTCTAAAGCAGATCACGTTCTGTCTCTTTGTACTATTTTATAGTATATCTTTCAAGCGTTTTTCTTCTTCACTTTTCAACTCCCAACGGAGCACAGATCTTCAACAAACTTCTTCCAGTTGTTGGCTTATTTTTTCTATGGAGTGAGGTACCCAGCCCCACGACCGACCCTCCTGAGTTGCCTCTTACGACATGCCTGACAGGTAGACATTGCTGCATATTCTTTCCTCTCCTTACAAGCCCCGGCAGCGCACGCGCGTTTCATGTGTTTAAATTAGCTATAAATAGTCAAACATATAGTTAACTAAATGGTTTATTCAATGATATATATACTAATGTGATATCTACTGTAAACAATGTTAACACAAACGTGTGTATGTTGAAAATATTGATATCATAAAAGAATCACTGGCGATTTTGCTAGACTACCTTAAGAAAGGAAATCAGTAGAATAAGGATAGAAAGTATTGAAGAGAACCATATTAGATGCAGCCAGAAAAGATGCTGAACGGTTAACAACAAAACGACCTTACCGAGTATAGAACCGCAAGAAAACAAGCCACGAAGTTATAAAGAAGTATAAAATGCAATCTTTGCAAGATTATGGCGAAATACTGAATTCAGGCTACAAAGGTTCAGCGAGAAAGTCCTACAAGAAAATTGAAGCCATGAGGGATAGAAAAGAACACTTCCTGAGTGTTTACCGAGGCCCAAATTTGGGGAGTAATGAATGGAACCACTGTTACCTTCCACGCATGTCGTAAGAGGCGATTAAGGAGGTTTGGCTGAAATCGGATGCACGTGTCCTAAACGTGTAGAAGTCTTATGCGTTTAGGAGCCTACCAAACCAATGTGCAACGTATACACGTTTTTGGCAAAAGATCAAACATATTACAAAGAGTGATTAAAATTGGTCGTAAAGAACGAACGCAAAGAAGAAGAAGAGAAAAGAACACTATGATCCCACTGAAATTATTAATGATGAAAATGGATATGTTCTAAACAAAACAAAATTATCATGAACAAATGGCCGCAATATTTTAACGAACTTCTCAACCTACAACAAGAGGACCAATTCAACACTCTAGAAATCACAATAAACATAACTACTGAGCTAGAACCAAATGTAACACTTTCAGAGATAGAAATTTAGCAATGGTAAAATTGAAAAGAAGGTGGTTGTATCCACACAAAAATCGTAACAACTTCATAAACAAACTCCTTGAAGAGAGGAGGCTTGACCAACATTAAGTATCCGGACAGAGATGAATGAAATATTTTACTAGAATAAAAAGAACAGTGTGCAACGTAGTAGTATGAACACATATCCAGCTTTAGTCATCCATCCTATTTAGATCCATGATTTAGTTTGTGAAATATTCATTGTGTGTGTGTATGTTCCTTGACATAGACTTATAGTCGAAACGTTGGATTTTTGTTAGTTTTATGATTTAATTATTCATTTTGTTTGCTTATATGATACCATACATACATGTCTTTGTCGTAAAACTAGAATTTATTAAGTATCACCGAAGACATTACTTGGTTTTCTCCAGATTCGATCTAATCCGCTCTGACTATCTCATATTTGTAGGTTTATGTACATCACCTAACGAATGACAGCCCCTCTATATTTTCTTAATAAAGAACCATCAGATCTCTGGGCCGAGCTATACACGAATGTGTTGGCATAAAAAGTAGTAATGGGGATGTTTTATTAGTTTCCGTCTTTTTCCGTGACATTATCCATATTCTTCCATTTATCTATATTTTATGAGAAAGAGATGGGTGTCAATATTTGTGCAGCCCGAAAATAACGACATACTAAATATGCAAAGAGATTGATTAATCGACATCCAACCGGCGTGTTGGGCCGCTGGACGCTGCTGGATTTGCTGAAGTGGAGTCGGAACACCTATGGACATGTCTGGAGTGCTATGATGATAGTTAGTTAATTGCATATCCTTTACATGACTTAACGAATCAACCCCAGCTTTTTAACGCTCTTTGTGATTTTTCTAGGCATTATTACGTTCAGTAGTTTGCCATTGCTTTCTGAAATGATGATAGTACTTATATAACTGATCTACATTTTGAACGTATTAATGTTTCTCTCCATTATTTTTTATTATTTCTTCTTGCATTTCATCTTATTTGGACTAGTATTAAAACTTCCTTTTTCATGAAATATCTATTTCTCCACTTCTCTATGGCACTTCTCATGGCATCTATGGCACTTCTCTATGGCACTTCCAATGCACTTTCTGGCTCTCCTCTTGGCACTTCTCTATGGCACTTCTCTGTGGCACTTCTCATGGCACTTCCTATGGCACTTCCATATGGCACTCTCTATGGCACTTCTCTATGGCACTTCTCTATGGCACTTCTCTATGGCACTTCTCTATGGCACTTCTCTATGGCTCTTCTCTATGGCACTTCTCTATGGCACTTCTCTATGGCACTTCTCTATGGCACTTCTCTATGGCTCTTCTCTATGGCTCTTCTCTATGGCTCTTCTCTATGGCACTTCTCTATGGCACTTCTCTATGGCACTTCTCTATGGCTCTTCTCTATGGCACTTCTCTATGGCACTTCTCTATGGCACTTCTCATGGCACTTCTCATGGCACTTCTCTATGGCACTTCTCTATGGCTCTTCTCTATGGCTCTTCTCTATGGCACTTCTCTATGGCACTTCTCTATGGCACTTCTCTATGGCTCTTCACTATGGCACTTCTCTATGGCACTTCTCTATGGCACTTTCTATGGCTCTTCACCCTTCGCCCCAGGAAGGCGTAAGTCCGCAACCAATGCCTTTCAAAGCCCCCTAATCCAATGTAATCTTTTTTCTGATCTCCTCCTTGCAGGGTCCTTCTTCTTCCTCGGGTGGGGAGCTATGAATTTTCCTGGTTGTGGTTTCTGTAGCTATCTAGCCCCACTTCCAACTTCCTTAGTCGCCTCTTACGACATGCGTGGCAGGTAACAGTGGTTCTATTCTTTACACCCCAATTTGGGCCCCGATAACCACTCGGGCGTCCACTTCTCTATCAGTATTCATTTATTCCATTCTGTTTGTCTCTTCAAGCTAAACGTATCTTATCATTGTAGACCACGGTAACGTGTTTCTCAATCTTTTCCTACAGGTCGTCGAAGATGGTCTGCATTTCTTGGTGTTATTGTGTTCGGTGTGTGCATGTACGTTCTACCTCACTACATCCTTCCGTTGTCCAGCAGATATGGTAGTGGTATCATTTGGAGGGGCGCTAAGGCCAACAAAACACGACTAACGGATATCTCCTGTAGAAGACCTGTATCACAAACACATGCTGATTTCAGTGACCTTTATCTACCTGTTTTCAACCAGAGCGATATCTCTTACTCATACAACAAAAACTGGGTTGGATTTCCAGAATTTCAACACGTCAACTGTTCCCAGCCTCTGAATTATCCAACACTAAATAGGTTGTACCGAAGTGACTTAGAAAGAACATTTCCTGCAGATTTCCTGGAGAGTACAAAAGATTGCAAGTCGTTCGTTAATGAATATGGCTATGGAAGACACCCTGCAGTATTGAAGGAGGAACTAGACTTTCCAATCGCTTATGTCTTACTGTTTCACAGAGACTTAGACCAGGTATTACTATGCCTTTAATAAACTAATGTCCTGTTTTTTTGTGTTTCGTCATTTCTGCATAGTTTTACTGCAGTCTTCATTTGTATCCATAATATTGTTTTAACATTATATTTTTGATTATAATGTTTAGTTTCAATCTTGTTCATTTAGTTTTAAGTAAAAATTAAAGAAAAGGGAACCCTTTCATACCTCGTGACATATAGGGCAATACAGTGATAGTTAGGCCTGTATTTTTCATTGACCGTCGGCACTCGATGGGTGATGTGGTCAGCATCACGCCGGCCGCCTTTACTTTCCCAGAGCCTGTCTGGTACCCAGTTGAGGCTGGGTCGACCTGAGAGCCGTCGCGGTCGGGAGTTGAACCCAGACCACCAGTCATGAGAAGCGAGTTCACTAACAACTACGCTACTGCGGCTCTCAGTTTTAAGTAAATGTATGTAAATACATTCCAGTGTGGTTTCCGGTGTAGCCAAGAATAGAATCAATGTCTCCTATCTACGCATGTCGGAAAAGGTGATTAAGAGGGGTAGAAAGTTAAGGCTGCGATCCAAAACTGTTTTTAAAAAAAGCAAACAGCTACAGAAACAGAGACGAAAAAAAAATGAATATCCGGAAGCCATAGTGATAAGGGACAGAACTGTCAATGATGAAGGACAATGTGAAAACCTACGGACATGCGCATAGGGTTGGGTTTGATTGGGAAAGTAGGTTTGAGTTGGAAAGAAAGGCACAAGATCTAATTGAATAAACATTTTTGTCTCTTTCTTATCTGTACTTGAGCGCTAGAGTACATGATGATGATGATGATGCAGAATACGGGAATGAATCTTCTAATATTGAACCTAACCTAACATAGCTTGGAATTTTTTTTAGTAAAACAGCATCGTTTAGTTGTAGAGCCCACACACACAAAACACACACAATATTAGTAAAACAGCATCGTTTAGTTGTAGAGCCCACACACACACACACACACACAATATTAGTAAAACAGCATCGTTTAGTTGTAGAGCCACACACACAAACACACACAATATTAGTAAAACAGCATCGTTTAGTTGTAGAGCCCACACACACAAAACACACAACACACACAATATTAGTAAAACAGCATCGTTTAGTTGTAGAACACACACACACACACACAACACACACAATATTAGTAAAACAGCATCGTTTAGTTGTAGAACACACACACACACACAACACACACAATATTAGTAAAACAGCATCGTTTAGTTGTAGAGCCCACACACACAAAACACACACAATATTAGTAAAACAGCATCGTTTAGTTGTAGAGCCCACACACACACACAACACACACAATATTAGTAAAACAGCATCGTTTAGTTGTAGAACACACACACACACACACAACACACACAATATTAGTAAAACAGCATCGTTTAGTTGTAGAACACACACACACACACACAACACACACAATATTAGTAAAACAGCATCGTTTAGTTGTAGAACACACACACACACACACAACACACACAATATTAGTAAAACAGCATCGTTTAGTTGTAGAACCACACACACACACACACACAACACACACAATATTAGTAAAACAGCATCGTTTAGTTGTAGAACCCACACACACAAACAAAACACACACAATATTAGTAAAACAGCATCGTTTAGTTGTAGAACACACACACACACACACAACACACACAATATTAGTAAAACAGCATCGTTTAGTTGTAGAACACACACACACACACACAACACACACAATATTAGTAAAACAGCATCGTTTAGTTGTAGAGCCCACACACACAAACAAAACACACACAATATTAGTAAAACAGCATCGTTTAGTTGTAGAACCCACACACACAAACAAAACACACACAATATTAGTAAAACAGCATCGTTTAGTTGTAGAACCCACACACACACACACACACACAATATTAGTAAAACAGCATCGTTTAGTTGTAGAACCCACACACACACACACACACAATATTAGTAAAACAGCATCGTTTAGTTGTAGAACCCACACACACACACAAAACACACACAATATTAGTTTTAAAAAAAAGAAAGCTTTACACACACAAACACAGACAGAATGTTACGAGGAACACTTGAATTTGTTACTATAGTATGTCCATTAATTCGTGAGCACGTTTGAAATTGATTTTCTCGAAAACTACCTGTTGGATCTCAGTGATTTTTGCATGCAGCCTTAGAATATCCATGACGCTAAAATAAAGCTAACCAGTAGTCCATAGATGCTACGGATTTTGCACATCGGCGAATGCCTTTGATATTTTATGACAATTGCAAATACGGGGGCTCAAATTTTAGATTTTACAGTAATCCCTAGAATTTGTCCATGTCAATTCTATTCATAGGTGTATCTTCATATTAACTTGATAGGTCAAGTAATTAAGTGTGTTGCCCTTTATGTGCAACCGTGAACTTGGATACAATATGCAACAGTTAGTCCTCCCCTTCCGTCACCATTAGACCCCAGGGTGTCTTAACTTCACCACAAATTGTATGATGGTAGACGCATTTGGATATGAAATGTATACGTTGCTATTTCTCAGTCTGTAATCAAAATATGATTTGTATCTCCGAATCTGACGATTCCATGAGGTTGATAATTGTTACTGGCTGGACAAATTGTAATCCATCTCGGTGCCAGTACTCGTCTTCCTCTCGGAGCACATGTTCAACACACTTCTTCCAGAACTGCATGTCTATCATTGAGGACTCACGTGTCAGAACTTCAACATCACACATTTTAAACGTCCTGTTCTGTTCGGCAACTTGCCCTTTACTTTAGCCCAGACAAGCTCTATCGGATTGAGCATGATATGGAGGTAGTCGCAAAGACGTGTGGCCGTATTCCGCAATGATTTTGTCAATATGAAACACCTTTGTCTTATTTGTCATCCTCACCAACAACTCGGTTTCAAATATGTATCATCGAAGCTGACATTTTCCTTAGCAAGCCAAGTCCTAATTTGATCTTTTGTATTTGATGCAGTTGGTACTTTGTCTTCCGCTGATACTGCGTTGTGATAGGATGCATTATCCATTACCAAGCATGATGGTCTGTTTAGAATTGGAAGTAGATTTTTCTCCATCCAGTGCCTGAAAATATGTCCATTCATTTCTGTGTGGTAGTCCCTACCGTCGGTACTTTTGATTGGAAAATAAGTCCAGCGTCATGGACAAGACCTTCTTCACTGCTTCCTGCATGTGTTAGTATAATACGCTGGCCTTTGCTGCTTGGTATTTTCTTTTCTGTTCACCGTCTACTGATTGCCATTCTTTAGCATTGGTGTGGTGAGCATTGACCCAGGATTCGTCCAAATATACAATATCATAGCCTTGCCTCCGCCGCTCACGGATCTGCCTCAGGTATTTACTTCGGGCAGCAATTAAATGTGGCTTTTCACAAATAATATTCCTGCCGCCTATAGTTTTCTGAAGGTGAAGCCGGCGGCTCTTACAATTTTCATAGAGTACTTTTAGAAATGTCTATGCTGCAATCTGATTGCAGTTTTAATTTCAGCTTCCTGAGAGTAACAAGTTGATTTGTCGCAAACATTTTCAAGAGCTCCGTCTTATGACATCTATGTCAAAGTCGTCAATTGTTCTTTTCCTTCCTTGCTTGACATTAGTGCACTTTGTGTCCTGTTTAATCCATCGGGAAAAGTATTCTCTATTCAGACCAAGCGCCAGTTGCGTTCGTTTCTCAGGGTTATGAATATCGCAATATAGATGACCTCTCTTAGATTTCCTACGGAAGTGTTGGTATAGTAAAACTGTAACCTTCTGCATTGTTATAAATGTGCACTTCAGACTCATTAAGAATGTGATATCAATGTCAGTTTTGATAAGCCAACAAATATGATACAATAGCTTTATACAAATAGCGAGATACGCCTATAACTATACAACGGTATCCCAATTATAACGTCATATGCTTTCCGCTTTCAAAGTCGACTGGGTTAGGTGCACGGGAGTTCCCGTGAAATTGTTGTTTACTCACGATATTTCAATGTTACCATAATGTATTTTTAGAACAACGCGTCTGTGTACCGTAGATCTGTTACTATTGTGTACAATCCGGTGAGGTTGATTTTAATATAACCTGAAGAAGAAATATTTCAAACTACATCAAATTTTCTTGGAAAAAATATTTCTCTAGCGTCATGGATATTCTAAGGCTGCTTGCAAAAATCACTGAGATCCAACAGGTAGTTTTCGAGAAAATCAATTTCAAACGTGCTCACGAATTAATGTACAGACTATATTTCTACAACAAACAAATAACTGTCTTAAAAATACTCATCAAAAAGGTTGACTACTGTCAATTCTATATAAAAATCAAACATGTATTTGAAACTATAAAAATGTTCTTGTTTATTTGTTCTGGAAGCTCAAATATGCATCTATGACACTTTACTACTGATTATAGTATACATGACACTACCTTAAACTACAACTACAACATTTACTATCAACCACCAAAGTAACAACACAACAATATCAACAACAACTGCTATTGCTGAAAATCCTGCTACATTACTTTTTATGTCATACATTTTCTTACCTACACCAACATTACTACTATTGCCGTTGCAACAATTACCATTAGGATGCTACGCCCTGCACAATTTCTAAAGTGTATATTCTCTCTCTCTCTTTGCCTTTTTACCCGGGTTGGGGCATAGGCCCTCAACCAACTCATGCCAAGTCTTCCTATCTCTAGCTATCTCCTGCAGCTCCCTCCCGCTCTTCTTTATATTGTTGATCTCCGCCTCCAAATCTCGTCTCCATGTATTTCTCGGCCTCCCTTCTTTCGCTGTCCCTGTGGGTTCCAGGCAAGGACCCTTCTTGTTATATTCCCTCCGGTTTTCGCAAAGTGTGTCCTATCCAGCGCCAGCGTCTTTTTTAACCTGTTCGTTCACTGGAATCTGTCTTGTTCTCTCCATAAGTTCCTCATTTGTGACCCCATCATACCATCTTATTCTGCGCAGACACCAGTTGATGAATGTTTGCAATTTATGCGCTATTGTTTTAGTTGTTCTCCATGTTTCTGACCCATACAGTAGAACTGCTTTAACATTAGAGTTAAATATCCGAATTTTTGTTCTAGAAAATGTATATTATTTGCATATATTTCTGTTTTATTGTATGAATGAGGAGGAAATAATGATGGGGTGTTTCAAACTTGTATCTTGGAACGTTTTGAATATTTGTTATGCAGACTAACATTAATGTCAGACCAACAAAATACAAAAACATGCAAGTTTTACCCTTTGTTACTTTCATTGTTTGCAAAGGCATATCTAATTGCAGGTTAATTTTCTTCTTCGCTCCATCTACCGGCCTCACAATGTTTATTGTCTATCAGTGGATACCAAGTCTAGCATTGAGTTCTTGGAGGCAACCAGGTCAGTAACTAACAAGCGAGACTGATGTTTCTAGACCTATGACAAAGGAAAGGGTTACATCTTACTAAAACAAATTAAACTGTTTTTTAATTCAATCAATCGATTCTGATTTCCTATAACTATAGGTTTGCATTTTTATACCTATTTTGTGTTACCAGAGCTAAACATGGACATTGAGCAAAGAGCAGTCACAAAAATAACTACATGTGAAATGCGTTGCCTGCGAAAAGTTACCAACAACACAAGAAAGGACAGAATCACCAACATCAGCATAAGAAAGAAAGTTGGCACAAAACCGTGCTTGAATTACATAGATAAACAAAGAATGAAGTGGTTTGGCCACTTAATAAGAATGCATCCAAACTCCACAGTATACAGAGTCTTCTACAACAGAATATCGGGAAAGAAGGCAAGAGGAAGACCACGGAAAAGATGGTTAGATGGCGTAGCAGAATCCTGTGAAAGAGCAAAGATAACAATCACACAAGCCACCAGAACAGCGCAAGACAAAAACAGAAAACCACGACACTGGACAACAACCTGGCAGCAGTGTGACGACAAAAGAAGAAAGAAGAAGATAGGTTTCTTACAAATGTATACGACAGATCACATTCTGAGTAGCTTTCACAGCAGTTATCAATTTACCTGGCTTAATAGTTTATCACGATTGACATTCCATCTGGGTTTACTACATAATATTTCGTACCTGAAAACGATCAGATTGCTTCTGAGCAGAAAAATCAGCCTAAAAACTGTTTGGCAACACCAATACTGGGTTTTTTTTTCAAATATGTCTTAATGATAGATCTGTACTGGAAATTAGATCAGCGTATGAAACATGTCCCCTTTTTAACAAGATATATGATAACCACACTCGTACCGCCACAAAATGCATGTCACATATGTTATCTTTCAGGAAAGGCATAGAGTATTTTGGCTGAACAAAATCACCAACCATCAATCAAAAATTGCATTTTTCAAAATAAAATTAAATTAAAATAACGATGTAATAATAAACAGACGCTTGAATTAGATGAAACACAGATTCCAGAGCACTTCCTGCAGCCCTGTCATCATACATTCATCAGCGAAAAAAGGGTCTCATGATCAGAGCTTATAAAGCTTAGATGGCGCAAGTAACTCTAGCAGCTTTATAGAGGTAGCATATCTCACAGTTTAGACTGAGCATATGAAACCTATTGTAAAGAAGAAGAAGAATTAGATCGACAATGTTCGTAGTAGAAATAACAGTATCACCACTTGGTCAGAATACGATCGCTAGATAAAAGAGAAAATCAAGGATATCCTAAAGTAACCTACCGAAGAACTAGACATACTAAATGACATCATCAAATAGCTTGTCATGAGCAGAACTTTGCCATCTTAACAGTTCTCCGGAATTTATTTCTTTCATAGACCAGATATCCCAACTGGTGCAACCGTCATGTTTAAACCATCAGTTATATCCTGAATCCATCTTCTCCGTGATCTACCTCTTCTTCTCTTTGCCGGTATGCCTTCTTCCATGATGGTCTTCTCCAGTCCTTCATGTCTTTATATGTCAAAATACTAACTCTTCTTATTGAGCATCGTTTCTTGATTTGATTCATTCCGATATATCTATTCTCTTTGTTATGTCATGATATCGAGACTCTAACATATTCAAAGCATGGTATGGCTTCATTTCCAGGCCCAGTTGTATATTATACCTTCCTTTCCGATTAATGTGAGCATCTAACTGACAAATCATTTTCGTAATTATCAAGTTCATTAGGAGTTATTTAGATGATCTTGTCCATCGTTCTTAACTCCTTATATGCTTTAATGTTGAAGCGTTCTTCCGTTAGTAACATAAAGACAAGTAAATTCGTAAGACTACTTCATTTGAAACACGACTAATGAATTTTCCATTATAAGTTTATAATTGCATTCAGAGCTCATGCTTTCGTTCCATAGCAGTCTTATTTAAGTTCACGAACTGCACGTTCGTCGTCTTCTCCTCTTAGGCGCAATATTTGATTCTTTCAGATCTCTTCCTCTTATAATTTACTGCCGAGTATTCCAATACATTCCTCTGATGGTACTAATCAATACCAAGCAACAACGTTGTCCTTGTTTCTGTATCAATTTCCCTCTTTGTTTTGTGTACGGTGTAATGACTTTCGACAAAATCGTGAATTTCCAATAACTGATTGAGTTTGCCATTCACCAATATTTGGGTCATTTTTCTGTTGTTAGTAGTAGATGCTACAGAAGCATAGCTGAAGCTTTCTCTTTTCTTAATATTGTGGAGACTTTCAATCGTCAGTTTGTCTTTGAAAATGTAGTAATCGTGAAGGTTGATCAATGGTAACAGAAGTGATGCTTTATACTTTCATCTACTGCGTGGACTTGTATTTCTGTTATTCGTTGATCCAGCACTATACGACATTTAAAATCAGACAGCTGTTTTGATACAACATCTGGTTATTTCATTATCTGTCAAGCAGGCTCTAGCGCGGCCGCTTCACTTCAAGGTAATCGATGTTCACACATATATGATTTTCCACTGCCTTATTAAATGTCCATGCTTCACACCCATACGTTGCCACTGGGAATATGCATACTAAATGTAGAACAACAAAATATTTATGAACAACCAATAAAGAATAGCTGTAGATATGGTTGTTTGGGGAGAGTGTATTGTTTCCCTATAAAACGCCAAAATGAGTAATAGCCCATGATATTCTTTCTTGGGCTAATTTCAGAGGAAAAATAAAAAGAAGAAGACGAAACAGAAGAAGAATATGAGGTAAAGAAAAAGACGAGGAAGAAGGTGCGCTATATTTATAACTAACAAATTTTTTTTTTCTCATTTGTCCCTACTTTTTCTCAAGGATTATTACTTTCTCTTATGTCCACTTTCTGATTCTCTCTTACCTCAACTTGCATTACTTTTTTGTTCAGATCGATAGCGCGATGTCTTCCAAATGTTTTTGTGAGTCGCAGCCTGGAGAATGTCGTCTATGCCGGCTATTCTAGGTTGAAGGCTGATCTTCACTGTTTTGAGGAGCTCAAGATGCACCATGTACAATGGAAATACGCAATTAACAGCCCAGGACAAGCATTTCCTCTACGGCAAGTAACACTTTAAAATAAAATGTTATGTTATGTTATGTGATCGACGTCATGGCACAGTGGACATTCCCATTCATGCTCTGTCCTCTGCTGCAGCAGCCATCCTAAAGTCCATTTGCTCACCGTACCCATGAGAAGTTGATTAGTATATTCTCTCTCTCTCTCTACAACGAAGACAACACTGTCTGGCATAAACAAACTTAATGTCTAATTCTAGAACTTTTTCCTGTGTCTGAGACTCGCCCATGTCACATAATTAATAATCTATAATAAAATAAAGCAGCACATGGCAAGCATTTCCATTACGGCAAGTAACACTTTTTAAATAAACTAAACAGCCCAGAGCAAGCATTTCCATTAAGGCAAGTTACAATTTTTAAATAAACTAAACAGCCCAGAGCAAGCATTTCCATTAAGGCAAGTTACAATTTTTAAATAAACTAAACAGCCCAGAGCAAGCATTACCTTTACAGCAAATTACAATTTTTTTATAAAATAAACAGTCCAGGGCAAGTAGCACTTTTTAATAAAAATAACATCCCAGTGCAAGCATCCTTTAAGGAAGCAAAATTTTTAATAAAATAAACAGCCCAAGGCAAAGATTTCCTTTACAGCAAGTAACACTTTCAATAAAATAACAAACATGTTCTCAAACATAAGTAACATTTGTTAATGTAATAAGAAAATCTTGTTCTCAAATTTAAGGAGCATGTATTAATTAATTATTGGGATTAACATTTCCTCAAAGGTAAGTGATATTTGCTAACAGAATGTCATACACATTTTCTCTAAGGCTGAAGTGTGCAACGTTTTACATGCCACGGGCCTATAAATTTCTGAAGAAATAAGCTATCCAAATTTAATGATTCCAAGGATGCCTGAGAGGTGTGTTTAATCAGTGAGCCACGGGAACCATTAGTATGCATACTATCGATATCTGTTGGGGGAGACTGGGCACCAACGGGTCTCCCCGGAGTGCAATGACGGCAGTTTAGTAACCAATAATCAATAACTAATGATTCCAAAGTTTGACGTTCTCAATTTATTTTCTGTGATAGACAAACGATACTTTTTGTAATTAAGATGTTTTAGCATTGTCACTTCGAGAATGTGTTCTTGTTGTTTTTGTTATCTGACATGTGCAGGACCAATCGCATTGTCACTTCGAGAATGTGTTCTTGTGTTTTGTTATCTGACATTGCAGGACCAATCGGCATTGTCATATAAAATGTGTTCTTGTAATTATTTTTGTATAGACAGTACAGAACTAATGCATTGTCACTTCGAGAATGTGTTCTTGTTGTTTTGTTATCTGACATGTGCAGGACCAATCATTGTCACTTCGAGAATGTGTCTTGTGTTTATCGACATGTGCAGGACCAATCTGGAGATGGTGCGAATACTCAAACTGTTCAATGGAACCAACGATATAGAAGCTAAAACTGGAACCCAGAGAAGAGGATCGGTATGCCACTAAGTGGAGTAGTCAAAAATATTACTTCAGGTGAGAATGTAGAAATAAAATATAGATATAAGACAGACAGGCGTGCAGACAGGATGGTAAGATGACAAACAGACACAGATTGCAAAGAATATACAAAGTTGGTCAGAAAGACAAGCAAATAGAGACACATAGACAAACATACAGTCAGGCTGAGATAAGTGCAGACAAAGAAAAACATATATACATATATACACACACACGCATGCACGGCCGTCCGCCGCACAACCACGCACGAACACATACACGCACACATGCATACATACATGCATACATGCACACATATATACAGATGGGTGGAAGAATGGACGGACAGAGATAGCTAGACTGACAGACAGATCGAAAATGGATATAAAATAAATGTATTGATTACAGATGACTGATTGACTGAAGGCATAAATAGGTAGATGAATGGTGGGTGCGAGTAGGTTGGTGAGCTATTCTGGAATTGGTTGAGTCTGATATGTAGATAGATAGAAATATAAATACATACGTACCTATGTAATTAGATCGGTATGTAGTTAGATAGGTCAACATGTCGGTTATAGGTTATTAGGTTGACATTTATTTAGGTAGGCAGACATGTTGACAAAAAAGGTAGGTAGGTAGGCAGATAGGTAATTAGGTAGATATGTAGGTAGGTAGGTAAGTAGGTAAGTATGCATGTAGGCAGGCAGGCAGGTAGGTAGGCAGGTAGGTAGGTAGGTATGTAGGTAGGTATATTGGCAGGAAGGCAGGTGGTAGGTAGGTAGGTAGGTATGTAGGTAGGTATGTAGGTAGGTATATAGGTAGGTAGGCAGGTACTGATAGATAAAAGGGATGTTGTCCATACAGACAGTGCTGAAATATAGACACCAGAAGCTTTCTTATTCTCTACAGGAGAAGTCACATTGAAAAAGACAGACATAATACAACCACCTCCACCACATGACCTGGAGGTCGTGAAATGCAGCGCGTATGGTGCTTTCACAAGACCGTTCGTTGAGTTTCTTACCACGAGTCAGATCGCCAAGGATTTGTTGGGATGGGCAAAATCTGTCTTCAGCCCTGACGAGCTTTACTGGGCCACACTAAACTACAATGCTATCTCTCCTGCGCCTGGTGGATTTAGAGGTAAGCGTGCACAGACAGACAGACAGACAGACAGACAGACAGACAGACAGACAGACAGACAGATAGGCAGACAGACAGACAGATAGGCAAAACGACAGACAGACGACAGACCAGACAGAGCAGACGACAACAGACGAAGACAGACAGACAGACAGACAGACAGACAGACAGACAGGCAGGCAGGCAGACAGCCAACAGGCAGACAGACAGACAGACGAACGAGACAGACGCAATAGGCAGACGACAGACAGACAGATAGGCAGACAGACAGACAGACAGACAGACAGACAGACAGACAGACAGACAGACAGACAGACAGACAGACAGACAGACAGACGAGACGACAGACAGACAGACAGACAGACAGACAGACAGACAGACAGGCAGGCAGACAGACAGGCAGGCAGACAGACAGGCAGACAGACAGACAGACAGACAGGCAGACAGACAGATAGGCAGACAGACAGACAGGCAGGCAGGCAGGCAGACAGGCAGACAGTAGTTCCTATGGCTCATCTTTCATTTCTCGTTATCGTTATTGGTTACTGAACTGACGTCACAGCACTCTGGGCAGACCCATAGGTGCTCAGTCTCCATCAACAGATGTCGAAGGTTATGCATACTGATGGTTCTTGTAGCTCGCTGGTTAAATACTCTCTCTCTCTCTCTCTCTATCTATCTATCTATCTATCTATCTATCTATCTATCCCTGCTCCTCAATCATCCCTCTCTACTTGTACAACGTGTGATTCTAAACTCTTTGAATTTCTGGATTGATTCAACGTCAATTTGAGTGTCCTCATCCAACAGTAGGTCGTCAAGAGACCAAAAAAATCCTCCGTATCCATCTTAAACTCCCCAAAAATGTTTTTGATGCAAGCCTCTCCACTCTCTCTCAGTTTTGTCTCAATATTTCAGGCTACTTATTTATGTACACCTACTTCAATTCCAGCCATCTTGTTTAGTTATCTCAAAATGTTTTCAATGCACAGAGAGAATATATAAAGCAATAATATACACACTTGTCTAACGCAGTTTTTGGTCTGTTTGAAAGTTGCCATGTGTTTTACGAGTGTTTACTCTTATAAGTGTTATTTATTGCTAATATATTTCCGGAATGATTCTTAGATCTTTAATGTCGATATTATAGTTCTCTAACATTTTGGAAGCATCCTGGTGATTCACTTCAAGAGCATATGGAAAACATATTTACCCGATAAAACAAATATTAAAGCAAAGAGGAGTTTAAAGTCGGCAAGATCACCAACAGGGCAAATTAAAAGTGTTATGTACCATCATCTTTTCAGGCAGGACTGGAAAATTACTTTTTTTTTTGCAATGCATACGATGATAAGAAAACAATGGAAAACTACTGAACGTATAAGTGGTGTCTAGAAAAATCACCTACTCGTTTACTGTGGTTGATGGCTACGTCCTGTGAAGGATATGCCACGATTTTTATTTATTTTTCATACGATGATAGAACAGATTGAGACATAATCTATATCACAGGTTCAAGATTCAATATGGGATTGAGATATAACGGTACGAGAGGAATTATTATTATTATTTTTATTATTATTATTATTATTGTTATTATTAGCTTACCTAAGCCCCTATGTATCAGAGGCGAATATTGATACGCAGTGCGCAACAAAAGATATCAAACTGTACGTTACGACGGAGGGCATACGCCGGACCACAGGATTCATAGAGGTTTCATCTCTAACTGATCTAGCTAATCACTGGCAGGAAGAACGAAGAGGCAGAGAAAGAATACAAGCAATTTGTTTTACAAAGAACAACAACATGTTTTCAAGTGGTTTTTAAACTATGAATCGGGGCTCTCAAATACGAAGTGGAGATTTGACAGGGGCGTTACATAGGTATGTCAAGATTTGAATAGCGAATGATTGATTGATTGATGGTTAGTTGAATAACTACTCATATTATTAGGTCTCTAAATCAGAAGTAGTCAATAAATCACTTACACAATTTAGCAACAAATAATGTTAGCAGATAATAGAATCCACAAGTAAGTCCAAATTTAACATTGTGAAGGAGAAGTGAACCAATGTTACAAACTATTAATTTTTTTTTCTTTCTTTGCTCTACGCTAACCACTTATTAAACAACTCTTTGTGGTCTGTATATGTGCTTTATAGTGTGAATTAGTTGTGCCAGCTAGACCACTAAGGTCAACAGAATTTGTGTGGTTTTTTTTATTAAACCAGAACGGTTTCATATATATATATTTATATATACTGTATATATATTCCTTCAATCCTGTTTGCCTCACAGCGTCAGAAGAGGTTTATAAAACGGGCCCTTGTGTGCCCTTCGTAGATAGTATCTTTCGTCGCCTCTGTTATCTATGTGGTCCATCTTTTGCGTGGCCGGCCTTTTGTTTTGTACCCATTGTATTGGAGCAGCATTGCTCTTTGTGGTGCACTGTCTGGTGGTAATCTGCTTACGTGGTCAAACCATTTAATTTGTTGTTTCTTGATGAAGTTTAGTACTGATGTTGTTTCGTTATTGCTTTCTCAATTTCAATGACTGACAGTTAATGCGACTAAAATATTCTATTTCCAAGATATGATATTGCATATGAACTAATCTTCCTCGATGTTTAGAGGTTATATGATGTTTATATTTTTCCTATTATTTGTTCAGTATGTTCTACGAATGCAATACATATGATATTTTCTTCTTCTTCTGCATTCTCACTAGATTGGGATTTCAGATTCTCTAATAAAGGCAGCCGTCTGCCTCAGATTATCAGCCATGCCATACAGTTTGTCTTGGACGCTAGTGTAAGTGGGCCACCTCTTTCTTCTCAGGCCTGCATACTGGGGGCAGTTCTGTAGGATATAATTCCTTCCTATGATTTCTGCTTCACCGTTTGTGCCGACCTATTCCCGCAGTAAGTTTTGACCACCCTCGTGATGGCAGGTCTGACATTTTTACTGTGTGGCTAAATCTCCTAGGTAGATTGGCGACCGTAGAATCCGTTATCCCATTCCTCATTGTGAGGGTCGTTGCACCATGTTATGCACCTTACGGCTTGGTGCATCCGTTTTCTGCAAGCATTTGTTTGGGGTTAGCATTCCCTAACGGACACGTGCGTCCGATTTCAGTCAAACCTCCTTAGTCGCCTCTTACGACATGCGCGGCAGGTAACAGTGGTTCTATTCTTTACACCCCAAATTTGGGCCCCGGTAACCACTCGGGCTCATATGATATATAATAAATTATTAATATATCCACTAAGACTCAGATATGCATGACTCATACTAAATATATCATTTTCTGTTTACAGGTGTCCCAAAGGAAACACCGTGGTTAACTAGCTTCTCAGTATGGGACCAGGGACTGCATTCACCCTGTGTGACCAAGTTCGTACGAGGCGTCTGTATATTTAGTCCAGGCGACCTACCGATGTTGGTCAAGCGACATGAACTGTTGGCCAACAAATTTCACATCACCCATCATCCTGTGGCTTTACACTGCCTAGACCAGTTAATATATAACTTGACATTCTCAAGAACAGTGAGAGATATGGATTTTTATGAAAACTTGAATTTACACTACAGAAATGGAGCAAATCATTGACTGTTTTTTAATAAAATTTACTACTATTTATCAAAACGCTGATTATCTACTTTGGACATATAAAGAGATATGAAGAGCTGGAAAATACCATCATGGAAGGAGGCATCCCGGCAAAGAGAAGAAGAGGAAGACCACGGAGAAGATAGATTCATGATATAAAAGATGGTTTGAGCATGACGGCTGCAGAGGCGGGGCATCTGGCTTATGAGAGGGAGAAATTCCGAAGGACAATTATGATATATTTGTTCTTTTCTCTGTCCATGATATACGGAGGACTATTCTGTTATATTCAAAAGCAGATATATGATTTTTCTACCGCCTTGTTAAATGTCCATGCTTCACACCCATACGTTGCCATTGTGAATATTCATGCTCTTAGTATTCTGTACTTTGTTTTCATATCAGTCCCACTCCATATTGTTTTCTGTTGTTTAATTTTGTGTAAAGCTATGTTTGTTCTTCTTTTAATTTCCTTCATCCCATTTCCACCTGTTGTTAGCAATGAAACAAGATATTCAAAACCGTTCACATGTTTTATTTAATGAGATATGGACATACAAAAACTAACAAAACGACTCTGTAAACAAAAGAAATCTTAATCAGTAAACAAAACTTGCAGTTAAAATTAACAATTTTATAGCGCTAATAATGATCTAGTAGCAACAGTCACCAAAAGTAGAAATGGACACATAGTCGGTATGATGTTTGTTTGATGAATGTTTATTTACCAAACATTTCTATACCGTGTGTAGATAATGGTGTCAAGACTTAATTTAGAGATCAAGTTTCAGGTGTTTTTTTTGGGTAATGTCCACATTTTGAATTTAAGTTTAGCCTGAGTTACACTGGCACGTGGGACATCCATATGTATCGAGAACTCTGCCATGGTGGCAGGTTGAGGCACAGACAGGACCGCATAGAGGTTTCGGCTTGCACTCACAGAGCTCGCAACCATTGTAGTTTAGGACTCGACCGTAAGAACAGTGTATGTTGCATCCAGCTCCACAAGGTGCCTGTTTGCATTGGCAAGTATTGCAACCGTTGATGTCTGTAACGTAACCATCGTGACAGTACAACGAGCACCTAAAGTGGTCGTTGCAAACAGGATACTGCTTACATCTGCAGGCATTGCAGCCTTTCTCGTCTATATAGTTCTCAGTACCCCCTCGGCATGTTCTTGGGCATTTGCTTCTAAAGCATCGATCCAGACACTGGCATGTTTGGCAACCATTGGCATCTATCTTGTATTCTTTGCATGGGAAAGGTCCGGTTACGCATTTCAGCTGAGGGCAGTGATAGATGGGATCAACTAGAACTCGATCTGGCACGCAGATACATCGTGAAACGTCCAATACTTGTCCGTAAGGACAGTGCGTTAAACAACCACTGCTGTAACCTGAAATAAAAACAATACATGCATCTGTAAAGAACATTCACAGAAGAACAATATACATGAAAAGAACATTCACAGAAGAACAATATACATAAAAAGAACATTCACAGAAGAACAATATACATGAAAAGAACATTCACAGAAGAACAAAACTAAGAATAAAAACTGTAAAGAACATTAACGGAAGAACAATACACCTGTAAAGAACATTCACAGAAGAACAATACATCTGTAAAGAACATTCACTGAAGAACAATACATCTGTAAAGAACATACACGGAAGAACAATACGTCTGTAAAGAAATTACAGAAGAACAATAAAATTGTAAGAACATTCACAGAAGAACAATACTACACGCTTAAAGAAAGAATTCACAGAAGAACAATAACCTGTAAAGAACAGACATGGAAGAACAATACTTCTGTTAAAAGCAGTCAATGAAGAATGGACATGGCTTGACTCACGAAGAGAAGGCGAAAGCGAGGAACGCTGATGACAACTTGGTAGAAAACTGTGAATAACGTGATAAAAACTACGGATTCAGTTTCAGTTTGGAATATCTTCATTGCACTCCGGACATGTCCATAGATGCTCCGATCTCCTTCGTAATTTCTCCAACAGCGTCCAACGACTGACCGTACTAGTTCGATTTTGATTAATGAGCCTACTCATATGCCTGTTGTGCTGTCCTTTTCTTGCTACTTCAATCTTCAATCCCAGCTCTTGCAATCTAGTAGTCCTGAGATACTATACAAATGATGGTCACTTTCACTTAACCGTGGTTTCCGATAACATAAGGCCGGCGGGGTCAGATACAAATTATAAGAAATAAGACCACAACTGTCACATGACCTCGCATTTCCATATTGTTAGATAAAGACAAGGTCATTTGAAAAACAACACACCACGCTAACTCTAGCTTATATTATGTTATAAATTAAGCTTAACACTAAAAGGAATATCAGTATTATTAACGAAATTTCATCACTAAATAAGCATGGACTCGTAGAATTATGTTAAATTCCAGAAAATCTTAGTGTTCTATCAAACACTTTAAAAAAACCAGCCCCCATTACACAGGAATTTTCGATTCCCATCTGAGCTAGTCGGTCTTATGTTGCAGAACGCCACGACCTAACATAGTGGCGCGGATTTTATTCTGGGCACCAGATGACGTAAAGGTCACTGACTGCTTCGTCTGTCGCCAGGTCCTTTCAACAGGAATTGATCGGAAACATTAGCAACCAATTTAACTCTTTAATTATGCATCATTGTAGATCAGTGAAAGACAGAGATAGAGTGTACTGGTCATGTATGTCGTATGTAAGTAGCCGTATTTGTTAGGATAGCTCTCCGATGGGAAGCTGGTGAGAAAAGAAAACCAGGAGGTCCAAAGGAAACATGAAGAAATGTGGAGAAAGAGTCAAAAGATTGTGACCTGCTGTGGAAAACAATAGAAAGGCGTCGGAACTGTAGCATTGAAATCACTTGTTGAAGCCTTATGTGTCAAACAGGACATCAATAAGATATAGATAAATACAGAATTGTGTCGCTGAATTGTTCATGCTTTTATAACTGATATCATTTGTTTCTAAAAAATATCTCTTAATAAATTAAATCATTAATTAATATTTTTTTTAACTTGTGTTTCAGTAATAGTAATGTGTGTGTTGCTACTGTTGTCTTATGTCTTCGCTTCCAATTGTCCCTATGTCTCCCTTTTTCAGTTGTCCCTGTAATGTCCACCGTTGCTATTGTAGTCTTATCTCTTCGCTTCCAAGTGCCCATATGTCTCCTTTTTCAGTTGTCCCTGTAATGTCCACCGTTGCTATTGTAGTCTTGTCTCTTCGCTTCCAAGTGCCCATATGTCTCCTTTTTCAGTTGTCCCTGTAATGTCCACCGT
The DNA here is from genome assembly GCA_020796225.1 of Arion vulgaris. NCBI lineage: Eukaryota > Metazoa > Mollusca > Gastropoda > Stylommatophora > Arionidae > Arion > Arion vulgaris. The sequence continues at coordinate 18,947,082 of CM036763.1, read as the reverse complement.
TGCTATTGTAGTCTTGTCTCTTCCTTCCAAGTGCTCTATGCTCCCTTTTCAGTTGTCCTGTAGTGTCCACTGTTTAGAGCCTATTGTCTTATCTCTTTCAGTTCCAAGTGCCTTTCACATGATTTCCTCAGTAGTTCCCTTTCAGATGTCCTATGTCAATGCATTTCTTGGTTGCCTTTCTTTTCTCATCCTGAAAGCATACCTAATCAATCTCAGTCGTCACTTTTGTATCTCTTTATGTATGTCTTTCAGACAGTTCTTGAAGTATGATATTGCTAATCTTATCCTTCCAGGTATACCCTAGCATTCTTTTAATAAGTCGTACCCTCGGATCCTCTTAACATACTTTCTATTTTCTTATCTGTTTTTTTTTTGTCTATGTTATTTATTTATCTAATGCAGTATGTCTACTGGTTCCACTAAACCAGGAGGTTAACAAAGACACTGGCGTTGGATAGGGCACACTATTAGAAAACTAGATAGAAATATAACAAGAAGGGTTCTTTTCTGGAACCCACAGGGACAGCGAAAGAGAGGGAGGAGACGAAATACATAGAGATGAGACTTTCAGGCAGAGATCAGCAATATAAAGAAGAACTAGAGGAAGCTGCAGGAAATAGCTAGAGATAGGAAGACTTAGCAGAGTTGGTTGAAAGCCTACGCCCAATCCTGGTTAAAAAGGAAGAGACAGAGAGAGACAGTATGTCTGCTGTACTGGCATTATGTCGCTGGAGTGTCTTGGAAACGACAGTAAGTTTTACTGCACACAAAAGAAAATAACACAGAAGAGCACTGCATACGTAGGGCCCTATGCTGTGCTCCAAGACGTATTCGTACAGGAAGAATGCACTGCGTTGATTCCTGACCACCAGTTGTCTACTGATAATGTCGAACATTTCTAGAGCTCTTGCAGTGTTGCTACGTCGTTTCCCGAACTCCACGTCAATGTCTATTCATAAGTAGCCCAGGGGTCGACGCGCCATTCTGTTCAGAGTGCAGTTTTTTCCAGAGACCCTAGGATTATTGTTTGAGCTCGGAGTTCGTGCTTTGTGCAATACTCTCGGCAGGTGGCGCACCAGTTCTGCGGAGAGGACTGGCCGTATGGGGTAAAACCGGTGCAAGAAGTCAATCTTCGGCTTTTAAACCCATTTTTTCATAAGTAGCCCAAAACCGATATTATCTGAAAATAGCACCAAATGTCAGCCAGTATTAACAAACCGTACCCTGGTTATGCAGAAATCAGCGCAATTGAACAGAAAACCCACTAACTAACTCGGCAACTTTCGATCGATCCAGTAATAGTATCACATAATTTCTTGTCAAAAGATAACAAAGCGTAAATTACAAATGGCCAAATTGCAGCGATCAGTGAAACATGGTTGCCGTTGCTTGGGGTGATTTTTGTCGAATCATTGTATCTCAATGACCAATTGCGTAGGTCAGTAGATTCTTTTTGTAAAGCAATATAGGTTTGCTACAGTAGAAAATTTACTACCATTAGTTTTAACATATATTACTGTATTTTTTTAAAATGTCACATAGCCTTTTCAAACCTTAGGGGCTGAAGGGCCTATCACTTCACACTTCAAACCCTAGTGTTCAGGAAATATGAGAGCAAATTCATTTCCTCGTGTTTGAAACGTCAAGTGTGGAATTAAGTCCGAGTCTACAAGCGAACGTTTATGCATTACGTTAATCCTGACCATATTACCACATAAATAATAATTCCTTTCGTACCGTTATACGTTACATAAGGCCTGCAAGTAATTTCTCCATATCGCTCTATCCTGGGCAACTCGCTCAATCTCATCCATGGAACTGAGACCGACATTTCTTGCTCCTTTCTTTTCAAGTTTCTGTAGTTCTTTCAATTTCTTGTGATGAGGTAGCTTGCCTCACGCACAAGTCCTCCTCCTTTTTCATCCGGGCTTGAAACCGGCATTGGCAGAGTTATATTACCATATATAACAGATTATATAATAGCAGATGTCCATTTGGAAAACGCGTTAAGACTATTAATATCCCAGATTGTACCTGATATCAAACTGGAACATGTCGACATGACAGTGTTAGAGTGTGGGCTTCCTATTTAGCGTAAATCTATTTTCAGCACTGCCGGCGGCGAACAGCCGTGTAATTGTGCGTACTGTCCTCGGACCAAAATAGAATACACATCCCTGATCTAGTCTAAACGAAATCATGCACGTTTATTAAGGTTTCACGACGCGTCAAGTTGAACTCATCTACCAGTTTTCCTCACGGAAAGTAATAGTTTCGTTCCAGTTTTAAGTACAAATGACTGTCCATGGGCAATGCTAAAGAGATTTTGTCAAAGAAGACAGTGGTGGTTTTACCGTGACTACAAGCAGTCTCACTATAGAAATCATAACAGTAACTAAAGCGATGGTCTGGCTGAAGTCACAGACTTTTATCCATGCATGTTTTCTCAGTGACTCAATGAGTATGCGCAGGAAGACTGGAACAAGATGGGCTCGGAGACAATGGATGGAGTCGATCTTAAGGAGGTCTAAGCTGACAAAAATCAGTTTTATTTTTGTGCCAGGGCATGCAGTTGTAAGGGGAAATGAACGTGCCGATAACCTTGCAGGTATAGCTGCTGTACAAAGCGGGAGAGCAATGGACCAGGCTGATATTATAAATTCCCTAAGGGAGAGAGAACGTGTACATGATTCAAGTAATAGTGGTGAATCTACAACACTAACCATACTTCAAGAATTCCAAGTCAAGTGTGATGTAGCTAGACAAGAACCCTATGCTGGTAGCCAACGAAGAATAGTAAACCAACAAAGAACCGGTGTCGTTAGTCGCCACACGCTAAGGGACATACTGAGGGGGAGATCGGAGCACTTACGGACTAACTGGTTCGACGTGCAGTGATGATGATTCGACGATAAAATTAAAAACAAAAACAAAACAAAAATGGATATATATATAATATATATATATATATGATAGCTGTTATATTTAGTGATTAGTACAATTTCGTCGTAAACGCGTAAAAACGCAGTTTTTCCAGAGACCCTGGGATTGTTGCCGGACCTACGGAGCTCTGATTTGTTCACTATTCTCGACAGGCGGTGTGACATTTCTGCGGAGTAATAACAAAGTAATGTAGTTTTACAAAATGCAAAAACAATAACAATACACAACAACGTTTCGACTAAAAGGCCTTTAGCAAGCAAACGATACAACAAGAGTGACGAATTTTACAGCATACTACATATAAACTACGATAGAAACATCCCAACGGACCTAAAATTTTCTCTCGTATTCTATATGTTGTGGGCTGTGAAATTCGTCACTCTTGTTGTATCGTTTGCTTGATAAAGGCCTTTGGTCGAAACGTTGCTGTGTATTGTTATTGTTTTTGTATTTTGTAAAACTACATTACTTTGTTATTACGTGTTTTGCCATTGCTACATAGTTTTACTGCAGTCATTGCTACATAGTTTTACTGCAGTCATTGCTACATAGTTTACTGCAGTCTTCCCCTTATATTGTATTAATTGATAACATCTTACCAGCGTTAGAATACGAAACTGAAGCAAGTACGGCAAATAGCCCAAGAAGTGATTCTGTAAGCTTCATGATTTCTATAAACTGTAACGTGTTCCTGTAACTGTCAGAAGTGGCTCTAGCCTGGTATGTTTGCAGTTTGTGGAGATAGTGGTATTTATATATATAGGACAGCGGTAGACACAAGTTCAAGTATAGAGTGGGCGAACGAGTGTCAGTACACGACATGTGTCTAATGATATGTGTAGCAGCATGTTGCCTTTGACATTGACTTAATTCAAAATCTTATACATATATTAGTGTCACAATCACCGACATGGATAAAAATAGACAATAAAAACACATCTTGTCCACACCGTGTCATGTTGTATACTTTACGTTCAGCTCAGATCACTCAGACGGTGTACGAAGAATCACCTGCATGCTGTCCAAATAAATACACATACTGGTGGCAATTAGATTAGAATTAATGCAACGTATGTACATCAATGCTATCTCTTCAGACGCTGATGTTGCTCGTTAAGAACAGTATTGCAGATGTAGTTGAGAAATCATAGCACACAAACTTGGTTATATTTTTTTTTTAGAACTCAAAACGAACAGTAATATTATGAAATGGAAATAGTGACATATCCTTTACAGGACGTCACTATGAACCTCTGAAGCCGCTGTAGCGTAGTTGTTAGTGAACTCGCTTCGCAAGGCTGGTGATCTGGGTTCAGCTCCCGCAATGCGCGTGGAATTTTTCCCGACCGCGACGGCTCTTAGGTCGACCCAGCCTCAACTGGGTACCAGATATGCTCCGGGAAAGTAAAGGCGGCCGGCGTGATGCTGACCACATCACCCATCGTGTGCCGACGGTCAATGGAAAATACAGGTCTAACACTGTATTGACCTATATACCACAAGGTATGAAAGGGTTCCTTTACTATGAACCACAGTAAACGAGTTGTTGATTTTCTAGGCACCAGTTATACGTTCAGTAGCATTCCATTGCTTTCTGAACGATGAGGTCTGTTTTTATCGTTCGTTACCGCGGGAATAAATTTGCTTCCAAACTGCCCGTCGTGAAGTTTGAACCAAGTACACTTGGGTTGTGCTCGATCTTACTACCACTTAAGCTACAGACGCCCACATAATATTATAGCATTGGTTGTTAGTTAATTGAACCGGATTAAAATCTCTATGACATGTCCCTTGATTATCCAGCCTCACCAAGCACTGGAGAGATTGGGAATTATTTCTTTAAATCACTGATCTTAATGTAGGGGAGATCAAGTTCCTAGTAGTATTGGAAACTAACAATAAGACATAGGTCCTGTGTTGAAGTTGAGACCGTAAAGGAATCATTGGCAGCTGAATATCGATATGCGTAGTTCGCCCGAGTGATTACCAGGGGTCCAAATTTGGGGTGTAAAGAATAGAATCACTGTTACTTGCCACGCATGTCGTAAAATGCGACTAAGGAGGTTTGGATGAAATCGGATGCACGTGTCCTAAACGTGTAGACGTCTATGCGTTTATATATATGGCCCTTTTCATCTTTACAGACGGTCAATAGGCAAGTGTTTTACTGTGACAACTTCTGAGTTTTCGCTTTTCTCTCTTGTTGTTCAGCTCGTACATAAGTCTCTTCTCAAAAGACTCTGCGCCCTTCCGTAATTTGGCTTTCCACACAACTCTGTCATCAGCTAGTCCCTCCCATGTGCTGGGATCTATAGAAAAGTTTTTCATTGAGGTTTTGCAGACATCTTTATATCTGAGCAGTGGTCTGCCCTGGTGCCTCTTCCTCCGAAAGTTCACAGAACAACATTTGTTTTGGTATGCGATAAGTTTCCATTCTTCTCACATGTCCCAACCATCTTAGTCGTCTACTGCTGAGCATGCCCATGATGGAAGGCAGATTTGCACGTTGTAGTACTTCAGTATTGGTTATCTTGTCGTACCACCTGATGTTCATAATCTTGCGGAGACATCGAAGGTGAAAGATGTTAAGTCTCCTCTCGTGTCTTGAGTAGGCTGTCCATGTTTCTGAGCCATATAGTAAAGAACTAATTACACAGGCTCGATATATTTGAGTCTTCGTCTGCAATGTCAATTTTTGTTGTCCCACGCTCGCTTTGATAGTTTGCCGAATGTAGTAGCGGCACTCCCTATACGAGCGTTGATTTCCTCGTCAAGAGAAAGGCTGGCAGTGACCGTGGACCCAAGATAGCAGAATTTTTGCACTGGTGTTAGATGGTCGCCATTTAAAGTGATGTTTGATGTCTTACCTCCCCGACATAATACAACTGTTTTGGAGACACTTATTGTCAGAGAAAAGAGGTCGCATGCCTTTGACAAATTATTAATTAGACTTTGCAGTGTGGTCTCACTGTGGGCGACTAAGGCAGCATCGTCAGCGAAAAGGAGGTCCTTGAGAAGTATTTCCGTCGTTTTTGTCTTGGCTCTTAAGCGAGCCAAGTTAAACAGTGAACCATCAGATCTAGTGCGGATGAAAACATCACCATCAGCGTCCCCTAAGGCGTGGTTCAAAAGGACTGCGAAGAAGATACCAAAGAGAGTGGGGCAAGGACACAGCCCTGCTTGACTCCACTCTTAACCTCAAAACTATCAGATGTGCTGCCATCGAACTGTATGCTGGCTTTCATGCCCTCATGGAAGGAAACAATCAATTGGAGCAACTTTGGGGGACAACCAATATACTTCAATATTTTATAAAGACTTGGCCTGCTGACTGTGTCGAATGCCTTAGTCAAATCCACGAAAGCAATACATAGAGGCTTGCTCTGCTCTCTGCACTTCTCTTGTAGCTGTCGAAGGGTAAATATCATGTCAGTTGTTGACCGTCTAGCTCTGAATCCACATTGTGACTCTGGAAGAACACGCTCCGCCAGTTTCTGTAGTCGTTTTGAAAGGACTAGTGCAAAAGCTTTGCCTGTTACGCTTAGAAGGGAGATGCCTCTGTAGTTGTTACAATCTCCCTTATCCCCTTTGTTTTTATAGAGTGTCACTATCTTTGCATCCCTCATGTCTATGCGTTTAGGGCCTACCAAACCAATGTGCAACGTATACACGTTCTTGGCAAAGATCAAACTTATCACAAAGAGTGATTAAAATTGGTCGTAAAGAACGAACGCAAAGAAGAAGAAGAAGAAGATATGCGTAGACTGCAAAGCCGCTGCCCGGGAAAAACTCATTAACAAGATTAAAATAAAATTCCTTCAAACAATGTCACCCCTTTCAAAATTACATCGGGGACCATCGCCGTTGTGACGGAGTTTGTGCACTGCCGCTGAGATCTTCCTGTCTAAGATCGGAGCCCACATAACTGTTAATCTTCTTCGAACGCTCCATATCGACCACTTGTCAACCACTCTGTGTGATTTGTATGTGATCTGAGCCTAAGGGCGATTTACGTTGTGCCAGTTATGCGCCTACAAGTAGGCCAGCACATCCAATTTCAGCGCTGATTTTTATTTACTAGGGTAGCATCCATAGTACCTACATTAGTCGTCTCTTACGACATGCATTGTAGGTCGCAGTGGTGTTATTCTTTGCTTCCCGTGTGGGCCCCGGTACCACACGGGCGACTGTTAATCGAAGTACTGACACTGATTGTATTGATTGATTAATAGGATCACTATCATTGTACTTCGGTGAGTAACAATTGTGCCCGATCTCTTCTTATAACAGGATCACTATCATTGTACTTCGGTGAGTAACAATTGTGCCCCGATCTCTTTCTTACACGGAAAGATCGACAGTGCACAAACTCCGCAGCATCGGCCAGAGTCTCCGATGTAATTTAGCAGATAATGAAAATAGTTTTAGGAATGTATGAATTTTTCAAATGAATTTATCCGGCAGCAGCTTTCCAGCCCGTTTTTCTAAGTTTTGAACTGCCAACTGTTCTTTTACTCGCTAAACTTGAACATCGGACCAACGTTCTATAGTCCTTCTCAGATAGGACTAGGAACTCGATTTCTCCTACACAGGGATCTCTGGAAAATATCCCGATGGCTCCTCGAAGAAGCGAACCGAGAACCTTTGAAACAAGAGGATCTAACCTTACACCACAGACCCCTCGATCCCCCACCTTCCAGACAATGATTCAATTAATCAATCAAATATGTCATATATGTCGGACATATAACAAGTTTTCACCAAGCTAAAAACATACCGCTGAGAATGACTGTGGTAAAAAATGGAAAAATAGGAGGGACGGTTGGGGGAGATTTAATTTGGAGGAAAACAACACATGGACAAAGCGATTTACAAAGAACAGTTATTAGTTATTCCCCGATCTAGAAGCACTTGAGCTTTCAGCTCTTCGGCTCGGTGCCAGGGACATCGTAACCCTTCGGTTCGGTGCCACGAACACCGTAAATCTGGAGAACCTGTGACTTTTTTGCCAGCCCGTGGAACTGACCCGCACTCACAAGGGGCTTAGTTATCAGTTATCATAGGACTATCATAGCACTTCGGACACGTCCATAGATGCTCCGATCTCCGCCTCAACAAATCCAGCAGCGTCCAGCGACCCAACACGCCAGTTCGATGTTGATTAATCAATCTCTTTGCATATTTAGTATGTCGTTCTTTTCTTGCTATACCAATATTGACATCCATTTCTCTCAATCTGGTCAGCGAGTGGGATTCACAACATTGAAACTCATATGTTTGAAAAGACTCTCTTAATGCGTTAAGAATGTCATTTCGGTCCATTGCAGCTCCCTCTGATATTGTAGCCATGCCAGCCAATCTATCAGCTCGTTCATTACCACTAACCCCTGCGTGCCCAGGAACTTTACTGAAGGAATTGAACAGAGAACAAATTGAAAGAATGCACAGCCATGGAAAGCGGCAGCAAGTATTGGGAGTCCACTCCAGCCGACCTGCAATGTGAAAATGACACCACTTCAAACACTCGCAATAGACCATCTTTCTGGAAGTCTGAATACTGCTTCCCACTTTTTCCCACTAAAAAAAAATTATAAAATCTAACACCCAAATTGTTATAGAAATGCATGTAGTTTGATACGACATCTAAAAAAATTACTACTTCCCACAAAACGACGTGTTTCCGCACTAAACAGCACAGCCACGGAGCCTCACCTTGTGGTTTGTTCGAGCTCCTGAGTCGCTGAATCAAGATGCTCGTTTGCATGCCTTTTTCTATCACATCAAAAAGTCAAACTTAACAAATGTTCAACAAAAGTAAGACAATGTTGTCTGTATTCAATTTCAGCAACCATTTTTGTGTACTATATCACTTATAAACATGGACATTGAGTTGATTGAGCAAAGCGCAGTCACAAAAATAACTACATGTGAAATGCGTTGCCTGCGAAAAGTTACCAATAACACAAGAAAAGACAGAATCACCAACATCAGCATAAGAAGAAAGTTGGCACAAAACCATTGCTTGAATTACATAGATAAACAAAGCATGAAGTGGTTTGGCCACTTAATAAGAATGCATCAAACTCCACAGTATACAGAGTCTTCTACAACAGAACATCAGGAAAGAAGGCAAGAGGAAGACCACGGAAAGATGGTTAGATGGCGTAGCAGAATCATGTGAAGAGCAAAGATAACAATCACACAAGCCACCAGAACAGCGCAAGACAAAAACGAAAACCACGACACTGGGCAACAACCTGGTAGCAGTGTGACGACAAAAGAAAGAAAGAAGAAGATATCACTTATTAGATACAAATTAGATACTTTGGTCACATTAAGCGTCACGATGGCCTGGAAAGAACAATATTATAGGGCAGGGTCCCAGGACGCAGAGACAGACAAGAAGAAGATGGCTGCAAGATTTTAAATAAACTATGAATATGACCATCGTCGAAGTGAGTGAGCTGGCTAGAGACAGATTGAATTTCAGATGCGCTGCAAAGAGCAACGTCCTATAAAGGATACGCACCTTGATGATGATGATATCACTTATTAAAAATAGCAAAGTAAATCATTTACATCCTATGCTGAGCAATTAATTGAATGATTTCGCTGGAAAGTTTAGTTTTTTTAATGTAGTCGTCGGATCATCATTACTGCACGTCGAAGCAATTAGTCAATAAGTGTTTAATCCCTCCTTAGTGTGTTTCTCAGCGCGTGGTGACTAACGACACCTGTTCTTTGTTGGTTTACTATTCTTCTTTGGCTACCAGCAAAGTGTTCTTGTCTAGCTACATCACACTTGACTTGGAATTCTTGAAGTCTGGCTAGTGTTGTAGATACACCACTATTACTTGAATCATGACACGTCCTCTCTCCCTTAGGGAATTTATAATATCAGCCTGGTCCATTGCTCAGCAACCATACATGTAAGCCTTATCGGCGCGTAAGCTGGAAAGTAAGTTAGGGGAAAATAGAAGTTGGTAAAGGAGGGGGCCAGAAAAGGCATAGCACAGAGTCCGAAAGAGAATACAGAGAAATGTTTATGTTCTTGCTGAGAACTCTGAAGTCAAACCCCCCAAAAATGTTAACTCTCTCTCTCTCTCTTTAGCCTGTTACGCCCCTGGCGTTTAGGGCAACAACAAACGTACACCATTCTTCCTGTTCTGGCCTTCCTCTGTTGTGTTCCAGGCTATGATTCATTTCCTTCAGCTCTTGCTCTATCGTTCTCCTCCAGGTCGTCTTGAGTCTTCCACGCTTTCGCCTACCCTCTGGAGTCCATCTCAGTGCAGTTTTCGTGTCGGAGCCAGTCTCCATGCGCATCACATGTCAATCCATCTCCAGCGTCGTCTTCGGATGATAGTGCCCATATTCTCTTGTTGGCATCGTGCAAGCAATTCTTGATTCGAGATAGTAGTCGGCCAGTACACGCGTAGATTTTTCGCAGACAAGTTGTATGAAAGGCGAAAGTCTGGACATATCCTGTTCTGTCATTCTCCAGCATTCCGATCCGTACAGCAAAGTTGACAGCACACAGCTGTTATAGATACTAGTCTTGGTTCTGATGCTCTATTGGGCAGATTTCCAGGCTGTCTGAAGGGTCATGAATGCACTGCGTGCTTTACTCAGTCTGTTTTTAATGTCAGATCCAGCGCCTCCTTCATTGCTAATAACACTCCAAGGTATGTGAAAGCGGTTGTATCTCGGAGGGTTTACCTTCTAGTTTGACTGGTGCTGGGGTTGCTATGTTCAGAGTCATTACTTCAGTTTTCTTCTGATTTATTTTCAGCCCAACCATCTCACTATATTGGTTAAGGCGGCAGGTCTTTTCCTGGATATCTCTATGTGTATGAGATAGGAGTGCGATGTCATCTGCAAAATCTAGGTCTTCCAGAGTGGATGTGAGCGTCCATCTAATACCTCTTGCCTTATCTTCCGTTGTTTTACGCATCACCCAATCTATGACAGTGTTGAATAATAGGGCTGACATAACACATCCTTGTCGCACGCCTGTTTTTACTTCAAACTTTAGTTCTGAAGTTTCAACACTGCATGCAAACTTGCTGTAGCAGCTTTTATAATATTTATAAAACACAGTGTGATTCCATACCATCTTAAGATACGCCATAGACTTTCGCGGTGTATGCTATCAAAAGCCTTTTCAAAATCTACAAAGTTGATATAGAGTTTGCTTTGCCATTCTGTGCATTGTTCTATGATATTTCTAAGAGCAAATATTTGGCCTATACAGCTCCGTCCTCTGCGAAATCCTGCTTGTTCCTTTCTCAGTTTCTTATCCACAGCGTCAGTAATACGTTGTACGATGATTTTGCTTAAGATTTTACTTGGGACAGAAAGCAGTGTTATTCCACGCCAATTATTACAATCGGCAAGGGAGCCCTTTTTGGGTATCTTGATGATGACTCCTCTGTTCCATGCATCAGGTATTATTTGGGCATTCCATATAGTAGTAAACAAGGGTTGCAATATATTAGCTGCAAGTTCTGGGTCTATTTTGAATAGTTCTGCGTTTAAGTTATCATTCCCTGGTGCCTTGTTATCTTAAGAGATTTAATTGCTGTAATGATCTCATCCTGGCTGGGTGTTTCAATGCCAATTTCTAACTCCTCTGTTGGTTCTGGTATGTCTGCTACTACCGTTGGAGGTGGTCTGTTTAGCAATTCTTTAAAATGCTCTGTCCATCGTATTTCTTGTTCCTTTTTCCGTTCAGGACGCAGAGGCAGACAAGAAGAAGATGGCTGCAAGATTTTAAATAAACTATGAATATGACCATCGTCGAAGTGAGTGAGCTGGCTAGAGACAGATTGAATTTCAGATGCGCTGCAAAGAGAGCAACGTCCTATAAAGGATACGCACCTTGATGATGATGATATCACTTATTAAAATAGCAAAGTAAATCATTTCATCTATGCTGAGCAAAAATTAATTGAATGATTTCGCTGGAAAGTTTAGTTTTTTTAATGTAGTCGTCGGATCATCATTACTGCACGTCGAAGCAATTAGTCAATAAGTGTTCCAATCCCCTCCTTAGTGTGTTTCTCAGCGCGTGGTGACTAACGACACCTGTTCTTTGTTGGTTTACTATTCTTCTTTGGCTACCAGCAAAGTGTTCTTGTCTAGCTACATCACACTGACTTGAATTCTTGAAGTCTGGCTAGTGTTGTAGATACACCACTATTACTTGAATCATGTACACGTCCTCTCTCCTTAGGGAATTTATAATATCAGCCTGGTCCATTGCTCAGCAACCATACATGTAAGCCTTATCGGCGCGTAAGCTGGAAAGTAAGTTAGGGGAAAATAGAAGTTGGTAAAGGAGGGGGCCAGAAAAGGCATAGCACAGAGTCCGAAAGAGAATACAGAGAAATGTTTATGTTCTTGCTGAGAACTCTGAAGTCAAACCCCCCAAAAATGTTAACGTTTATTGGTTATTAGTTACTGAACCGAAATCATTGCACTCTGGATAGACCCATATGTACTCAATCTACGTTAATAGATGTCAATAGGTATGCATACTGATGGATCCTGTAGCTCGCTTTTTAAGCACACTCTCCACTCTACCCCTCATGCATCGTTCTACTTGTACAACGGGTAGCTCCAAACTTCTTATACCGCTGGATCGAACAAACATCTATTTGATTGTCTTCCCCCGACAGGCATTCGTGAGAATATTAAAGAACATACCCTTATTCATTTTCAACTCCCCGACAATCAGTGCAGTTGATACAAGCCTGACCGCTCTACCATTGCCACAAACACTCGCATGTCCAGGACAGTAGATCCACGTATGCCTCTGGAGGTTAGAAACTTCAATAGACGATATCCACTAATTTCGCTACATGTAATTTTGGATCTTCCGAAGCATCGACTGAGAGTCAGAAACAACAACGACCCCAGTAAACGGAGTCCCAGAGAGCCAATGGAGGACAGCAGTAACAGCCTCAACCACCATCCTCACACTGGAAGTAGTTGTCTTGACTTCACTCGATTTCGCTTTGCTACCATGCGCGTTAGCCAAGAAACCACAGCCTGACATCTCACCACTATGCACAGACCCATCTGTATAAACAACATCATCATCACTTACATTATCTTCTATGAGCTGCTTAACTGCGAGTTCAGCCTTCATATTGCCTAAATAGTCCTTCAAATAGTCATAAAAGACACTCAATAATGCGCACCCTCTCCATCTCAGTAAAGTCGATTTTATATAAAGATAGGACATCAATCCGTTAATAATAACTCGAACACTCATTCTTACGAAGAAGTGAATAACTAAAAATCTGAGCAAACCATACAAATGGTAAAGGAACTTTTTTTATTTATACCACATGGTATATAGGGTAATATGGTGTTAAACCTGTATTTTCATTGACCGTTGGCACACGATGGGTAATGTGGTCAACATCACGCTGGCCGCCTTTACTTCTAAGTGCTGTTCCTGGTACGATTCAACAAATACATGTATATACAGTATTACATAAGTAGTGAACAATTATGTAGTATTGTATATACCTGTCTTTGTTCAATCGTTCATTTACTCAGTATTACCGCAGCCTCCCCACGGTTTTCTCCAGATCTGATCTGATCCGGTCTGATCACCTCAGATTTGTAGATTTTCGTACATCGCATTTTCCTGGTACCCAATTGAGGCTGGTCGACCTGAGAAAATTCTACGACCACTGTGTAGCCTAAGAATCGAGTCCACTAACAACTACGCTGCTGCGGCTCCTGAGAAAAACCAAACAACGCACGCTTAATAATTGTTTTGCTATGGCACTGATATCGCTATTGAAAGATTATATACAAACGTTAAGTAACTTGTATGCTATTTTTCCCCTCAGATTTACCAACACAGTCATCTACAGAGGATATTATGGTTTGTCTGAATTGTTGAAGAATTATTTCATGTTGTACTAGAGTCCGACTCTAAACTTTCCGTGTGCGTGCATAAATGCAGTGACTTATTTTGAATTGAATCTCATGTATATTAGGTATAATGAAAACACAGAGTAATTTACGAAAGTACTGCTTGAAGATAATATAAAAATACACCAGAGCTTAAAAGGGATGAGACGGACTTGTGAAAATGTTGCGGCAAAGGTATATATAATTTCAGCCATCAGAGACCAGTTGAGACCATCCTTCCGTTGTAACTCGCTGACCGAAACATTGGTTGTAGCTCAACCGGCAGATTATAAAAAGAGCGGTGGGGAAATAACATGCTCATCTCTGTATAAAAACTGTGAGATAGAAAGTCAAATACAAAATTATTTGACCAGAGATCATTCGTATGATATTATTTATGGTTGTGGCTGCGAGATTCTAAAGGATATATCATATTCCAGTACATCTTTCTATGTCAATATGAATGATGCTGTTTCACATGATGTCTTGTGTGAAGCTAATTCTGAGAAACGTCTCGATAAAAGCAACGTCAAACGTTTAGAGAACAGATGTTTCAATACATTTCAAATAGAAGAATGTGAGTTGCCTTGTCCGAAAATATTAGTTCCTACTCCAGTACAGAATAATGCTGAAAATTATGCTTCTTGTAACATGGATACACATGAAAATGATAGGGAAACTTTGGGAGTAAATCAGACAGCACAATTCGCAAACACACAAATTGAAAGTAAATCTATCCAACGTGAATCGGAATGTAACTCGAAGAGATCTTTTTCGAAACAACGTTCCAGGACGATAGCAGTGTCGTCCCTGAAGCAAACGTCGAGTTCTTGTGGCAAAGAAGCGTATACACAACCAGAGTTACAAGCATGTCGATCGTCCGTGTCCGTCAACCCTCGTCCATTAACAGACACTTGTTCAACTGCAGATTTGAACAACAGGGTAAAACATAGTGAAGAGTCATCGATTAAACACTCACACATTACCAACGTTCAATCACTAATGAACCTATTTGATTCTCATGACAAACAGCATGAAATACGACTTTCTCCAAAAGGAATGATTAATTACTTGAGTTCAAAAGTGCCAAATTTGCCGAGTAGTCGTGTCAAGAAAAAAACTTCATCTACCATTCAGCGAATTCAGGAGCAACTACTTCTGAAGATGGAGAACGACAAGAAAAAATTCAGGATTGTTAATGTACCAAATATATCTGTAAACGAACAATATCCTAACATTGAGAGCAAGGAGCAAATTTCGAACGTTAAGGGTAACTTTACTTATACAGACCGGCTGCAGAAGCAAGAGAAGCCATACAGGCAATGGCAGAGAGTGTCTAGAGTAGTTACAGCCGACAGTAAATTTATTATTTCACCAAAAATATCCAGTCAGGTATTTTCTGGTGTTAAGGTAAACACAGATACTGTAAACCAACAAGAAGAGTTGATAGTACCCGAAGTAGATCACAAGACATCTGTGGCAACAATAAACTCTGTTTCAAGTGAATCTATAAACGGTTCACTAGCTTCAAGTTGTTGTTCTGGTATGTTCAAAACTGAGCTACTTGGTGGGAAAACAGAATTTGAGAAATTACACTTGAAAAATAGTGCGCAGGTTAATGAACAACATGTGTCGTCACTAATAGGAGAAGAGAAATATGAGGATAAAGACTTGCTTTCTATGAATTGTGACATCGTCTCATCATCCCATTCAAAAATTATTGGCGAAACATCTACCGACTGCACGCAAAATGTATCAACGACTACGCGTGCGAAAAAAAACAATTTGGAGAAAAGTGATGCTGTTAGTTTAGGTCCTGTTGTATTGTGCAACAAGGTCGTTACAGATATAACGATAAAACGAGTGCCAACATGTGTTATGGTCCAGTCAATACCACTCCAGAAATCGTTAACACACAGAACGTTGCATATGTCGAGATATCAAAGTTTAACTGAACTGGACGAAGTCGTTACTTCGGATAGTAAGAAACATAGTCGCGATTATACGACAAGTAACATGGTGACTAAAATAAAACCTCTAAGTGCAGTATCAGGGGTTAGTCAAGTCACTGGTCCATCATTCTCTGAGCGTAAAAACGAATTTGTTTTGGAAGTGCAATCAAAGAAGTATGCAAATGCTGGTCCCAAGTTGAGAACCGCTGAAAGGAGTCGCAACCGGGGGAAATCTCCAGCTCCAACGGCAGCTTTTTTAAACAAATCTAGTGCTACAAACAACCAAACAGCATTCTGTAAGGAGCCTAGAAGTACGGTCAGGAATGCCTCTAGAACTAGTTCAAGGGTCTCGAGACATGTTTCACATAGCTTCAGCTCAGATAGAAACAGACAGGTTATGGAAAAGAGCAAACCAAAAATATGCACTAAATCAAATGGTGGCCACAACGCGGGAGCAGTTACAAACGACAAAGACTGTCTTGAATGTATTAATAGGAACTGGAGTAGTGGGAATGCAATAGTTGCAGAACCACATAAAGAATCCATTGTAACAGCAACCAAGACAAATAAAGTCAACCTAGTGGATGTTGCCAGCAAAATATTAGGACTCCGTGTGCCTTGGAACGAGCCAGTTAAGAAATACTTGGATGTGGAGGTCAGTATTTTTGTTAAAGTATAAATAATAAGTCTTCTTCTTCTTCTTCTTCTTCTTCTTCGAACACTCCATATTGACCACTTGTTAAACTCGTCTTTGTGAATTGTATGTGATCTAAGCCTAAGGGCAATTGTACCTTATGCCAGTTATGCGCCTACAAATAGGGAGGCACATCCGATTTCAGCAACCCTTTTTATTTACTATGATAGCTATCCTAGGTCCCTACCTTAGTCGCCTCTTACGACATGCCTTGTAGGTCGCAGTGTTACTATTCCTTGCTCCCCTTGCGAGCCCTGACAATACATGGAAATAAGTAATTATGTATACGTTTTTCTTTTTGTCTATCTCTACCGCCTTCTCATTTCTCTGGCTGCGTGTTTTGTCTATCTCTACCGCCTTCTCATTTCTCTGGCTGTGTGTTTTGTCTATCTCTACCGCCTTCTCATTTCTCTGGCTGCGTGTTTTGTCTATCTCTACCGCCTTCTCATTTCTCTGGCTGCGTGTTTTGTCTATCTCTACCGCCTTCTCATTTCTCTGGCTGCGTGTTTTGTCTATCTCTACCGCCTTCTCATTTCTCTGGCTGTGTGTTTTGTCTATCTCTACCGCCTTCTCATTTCTCTGGCTGCGTGTTTTGTCTATCTCTACCGCCTTCTCATTTCTCTGGCTGCGTGTTTTGTCTATCTCTACCGCCTTCTCATTTCTCTGGATGCGTGTTTTGTCTATCTCTACCGCCTTCTCATTTCTCTGGCTGCGTGTTTTGTCTATCTCTACCGCCTTCTCATTTCTCTGGCTGCGTGTTTTAATGTGTGTGAGAAAAAGTATGTATATACGAGATATATATCATGGGCATGCTCAGCAGTAGACGACTAAGATGGTTGTGGCATGTGAGAAGAATGGAAACTTGTCGCATACCAAAACAAATGTTGTTCTGTGAACTTCCGGAGAGGAAGAGGCACCAGGGCAGACCACTACTCAGATATAAAGATATCTGCAAAGCCTCAATGAAAAACTTTTCTATAGGTCCCAACACATGGGAAAAACTAGCTGATGACGGAGTTGTGTGGAAAGTCAAATTGCGAAAATGCGCAGTCTTTTGAGAAGAGACTTATGTATGAGCTGAACGAAAAGAGAGAAAAGCGAAAACTCAGAAGTTGTCACAGTAAAAACACTTGTCAATTGACCGTCTGTAAAGACGAAAAAAGCCATATATATTATATATGTTAAGCAGTTAGAAGACAGAATTGATGCATTTGAGATGTGGATATATAGAAGAATAGGCAGAGTTTCATGGACAGAAAAACAGACAAATAAACAAGTTTTAGGAAAACTAGGCATGAAGAAACAATTATTAAGAGAAATAAAATTCAGACAAGTAAAATATTTTGGGCACATAAAAAGACATGACACCATGATAAAACATTTACTAGAGGGAAAGTTGAGGGGAGAAGAGCAAGAGGAAGACCGAGAGATAAGTGGGAGGAAACTTTAAGAAATGGACAGGTTACAATCTGGCAGTGTGCAACACCAAGGCGAAAGACAGAGGATGCTGGAGATTCATTGCAGCCAACCTTTGATGTGGAGACGGCACCTGATGATGATGATGATATATATATATATATATATATATATATATATATATATATATATATATATATATATATATCAGCATCCAGATATTGAATAGAAATTAATGATAGGTCTTTAAGTTTTGTTTGACTTACTGAACTTCAGAGGCGTGCGATAAATTATAAATCGTATACATTAATATCGGAATAACATAGACCCAGTGGCGGCTCATCATTAAGGGCCAGTGGGGCCGGGCCCCACCAAAAATAATGTATAACGGGTATTTGTTATTTTATAAATTAAAATATAGCAACCAAAACCATGATTTATCCGGAAAAAATGTCTGGCCCCCACCAACAAAAATGATCACGAGCCGTCACTGCATAGACCAATATAGAAAAGCGTTCCGTAAAGATTTTAATTATTGAATGGTTCATATTGTATGTTGATTTCGCTACTTATGTCGCCCCTTTACCTGATGCGGCCGCCTCGCTGTATCACAGCACGTTACGGCCCTGTATAGATGTGGATCTAGAAACAAAATCAATGCAAGAATTGGAATGGCAGCTGCAACATTCTGGTCAGTGGATAACATACGGAGATCATCAGCCCACGGGACACAGACTAAGCTCATTATATACAAATCAAATGTCTTTCTGTGTGTATCAGAAACAAGTACAGGGAGAGACAGTCAACGAGAAGGATTTGATGGAAGATATCTCAGAATTATTTTTCCGAATTCGTTGGGATCAAAGAATATCTAACACTGAGAACACCCGACGCACAGGCATCAACGTTATCAACAAAGAAATAAAAAGGAGGAGGTTGAATTGGTTGGGACATACACTAAGAATACAGAAGACCAGATACGTACAAGTTGCTCTAAAATGAAATCAGTGATACAATAGGGGTAGAGAAAGACATAGAGACGAACTGCAGAAAGAGAAGAGGCGGAATTGACCAAGAACGAACTAAGCTAACGTGTCCACCACTTGCCCTCTGTTAAAGGAAATTTATTGATGCCTTACGCTTTAAGTGGAAGAAAACGAACAAAAAAATGTTATATACATGTTACTTATAGAAGCAATGAATTTTTCTTTATTTATTCAAGCTACGGTATTCATGCTACATTAGAGATATCTAAATATTTAGAAGTAAACAAAACTAAAACTTCAACCCATAAGACATTTGAAAGAAATATTTGATTATTCATCAAGAAACAACAAATTAAATGGTTCGGCCACATATGCAAATTATCAACAGATAGTGCAATGTTACTCCTATACAGTGGGTACCAAAACAAAAAGCTGTTCACGCAAAAGGTGGACCTCAGAGATAACAGGAACAACGAACAATACTGTTTATGAAGCGCACATAAAAGCCCGTTCTATATTTTATCTTTTTATCCTGATGCTGTGAGGTAAAATAAGGTTAGAGAAAGAAAAGAAAGAAAAGATTTGTGTGTTTAGCCTAATTAGCTACTTATTGTAGTTGTCTAAGATAGTGGTTCTCAACCTGAGGTGCGCAGACTTTGTGGACTTACATTAACATCTCAATTGATAGCTGAAACTATGTTTTTTTAAAACGATGGTGACTATTCGCCTACAACGATGGGCCTATGAGAGAAAAAGAGTCTCCGAAGGACTGTTGGGGTGGCAAAGTTCTGCACAGAACAAGCTATCTGATGATGATAACTATTCAATTGACAACTTGTTGTGCCTTTTGCTGTTTAATGAAAGTATTGCATGTGAAGAATGAACACGAAGCGCAATTACAATTTTCAAAATGTTATTGGTTATTGGTTATTGGTTACTAAACTGACGTCATTGCACTCCGGGCAGACCCATAGGTGCTCAGTCTCCCCAACAGACATCGAAGAGTATGCATACTGATGGTTCCTGTGGCTCCCTGATTAAACACACCTCTCACTCTGCCTCTCAGGCTTCGATTTCGAATGAAAAGCAATAAACTAACATTTTCTCTTGGTTGATATTTCATCTCTTAATTAAATTGTTTATTATTATATTAATGATTATAATTACTATTATTCCAAAGGCTACCCAGGATTACACTGGATCCCTACCTGGTCAGTTGAGCTTCAGGAGAGGACAGAAAATCAAACAGAGATTTTTCAAAACTGGAACTTCGGATGGTATGAGTTATGGTTATTATCGCGTGGGTCGACTAAGAAAGAAAAGGAAAGGTCTCTTCCCTTCCATGTGTGTCACAGCTGAAAGTACAGATGGCGTTAGTGCATTAGATCGAGTTTCTCTCACATCGTCTTCAAAGTCTACGTACTAACACAGACAGCAACTGCAGAAAATTCAACTTACCCGGATGTGAACCCTGAACCTGTTTTTTTGGGGGAGTTTTTAAAACATAAAGAACTTTCAAAAGATCATGTTTATCAGTCAGTGATTTATGATTATTTCATAAAGCCAGGAATGTAAATACAGTTAATACTAAATTCTGAACAATTAAAAAAATATTGTTACAGTAATACAGGGTGTTCAAGATAAAAGTAGCCCGGTCAAGTGAACCAATCTGGCATATGTTTATGAAAATGAGAAGGTTTAATTATAACGTAGATAGGTCATGAGCAAGTCTTTTTGTGATGGTGTGTAATTATGATGCGGGAAGGGGCGATGAACAATGGTGACAAAGGACGAGCTAGTCAGAACCGGTTTAAATAGTAAATAGACAGAACGCAATGCGTACCTAACCACTTTGAATTTGTCAATGGGGATTATTTTGTCTTGAATACCATGTATAAGATAGTGAAAAAGGCTGAGAGACAAAAATGAAACAAACTTGTCATTGTTGCAGAAACCTGGCAATGACAGGTGTCAAACTACATCACCCGCTTAGTCAAGATTACGATTTTTATTCATATTTCTAACCAATCTTCTGATTTCTCAGACTTCTCATTCTCTTACTAATACTATTACTAATTCTCACACTAATACTATACAATCTGTCCCTACATTGAAGTCTGCGTCTTAATTAAACGACTGCTCAGTTTACCTAATGATAACATCTGTACTGCATACATAGTTATCTGAAAACTGTCGACCAATATGTTTTAACTGAATATAATTGTGATCTTTATGGGGTAAAGTGAACAACTATATTCAGAATATCAAGATAGCAAGTTCAATCCTTTATTACCACTTTTTCCCGCTACAAATGAGAGCAAATTTTGGTTCAGAACTTTCCACATTAAGCACGAATTTTCCTGAACCCAACTAAAATGATAGACTACGAATTTCCATCTCATTAGCCAAAATCAAATAGGGCTTATATTTATATATTTGTCACAACTAACACAAGGTGAATCAGCTAATAAACATATACAGTGAGGAAATGAACACTGAGTTTGAGTTATGTGTTATTGTCTGTGTAATAAATATTGTATCTAGTGTGGTCTTACAAACAGATCTAACAAGAACTCAAGAGATGAAGACGATACTTCGCCTCCAGACGGGTCACAACAGAATGAGACACCATCTGTACACTAAATTCAAAATAGGCACCAACGACCTGTGTCCCTGTGGCTTAGCAAGTATGACAACAGAACATATCCTACAGAACTGGCCCCAGTATGCATACCTGAGAAGAAAGAGGTGGCCCACTTTGGGAAGTAAAATTATGGAGGGAGACATTCAAAGAAAGTGGAAAAGAGTATAACCAAAGCTACGAAAGAAACAGAATGATATAGATGACTTTAGTAAAACAGAAACATAGATAGACATCTCATCCATGATACAGAGAAACACCTGCCCGTGCGACTTCAGTGATGGTTCTGTGATTTGAGGAATGCGATCTGGATGGGTTTATACTTTGCATTTAAATGAAAGTACAGTACATGCGGAAAGAAGCAATACGTTCAACTCAACCACTTCTATGTACTAGTCCAATGTGCGAGGATAACGATCGGAAAAGAATAAACTCAAATACTCCTTATTTGTATAGATGTAAAAGCAAGCAATCCATGTTACACTAATTTGTATATAAGAATGCACGGACGAAAATTATTATAGAGAAAACACTAGACAAGTCAAACTTTGGGAGGGAGGAGTAAGTTTTGTGTTATTTTCAGTGACTTCAGTTTATACCTTGTATGTATGCATGCATGTACTGTACTGACCCGAATATAGTGCGACGATGTTTTCGCACAACTGTCATTCGAAGACTGTACTCGAATTATAATTGCATACTATCACTCTGTCCTTTTCCTTCTTCAACGATGCACCCGCTCTTCGATTTTTGCCTGTCAGCCTAATGCTATGTAGACATATCGTTGTAGAAGTGGAGTGTGCATTGGCCTATTCACCCTGAACAAGAGCCAGAAATGGACTTCACTAGCGCTAGGGCACGAGCTCTCTAGTCTCTCTTCCTCTCTCTCTCTCTCTTTCCTATATATATATATAGTCAGTCAGATCAAATGTTTTCATCTGTTACCGTATTACAGTAGACGGTACCATCTGCAACTGTTAAACCCACTGCTCTGTGGAGGGGGGCTCGGGAGAGCTAAAAGCTATGGGAGTAAACCCTAATTTAAAAAATCCCCACTGCCCTGTGGGTCAGTACGGTTAAGCAGAGGACTAGAGGAGTAAACCTTGACCACAAATCCGGACGGAGAGATCCTAAGACAGTTGATAGTCATGTATGTATTCCATTCCATCTTATGACATTCCCTGCTTGATTCAAAACGTGTGAACTTTGTCTTTCCTTTGCATTAAACAGTAGGGTAGAGAGGGTATGTGCAAATGGACAAGGCAATTCCCATATCAGTTGCCCAGGCTCGCTAAATGAAGAGGACCTGCTCAGATATAAAGATGTCTACAAGGTCTCAATGAATGGCTTTTCTGTCGGTCCCAGCAAATGGGAAAAACTGTCTAATAATCGAGTTATATGGAAAGCAACATTACGCAATGTGGCAGAGTATTTTGAAAAGAGACTTAGGGATGGGCTGAAAGACAAGAGAGACAAACGAAAACTCAGAAGTTGTCACAATGAAACACTTGTCAATTGACCGTCTGTAAAGACGAAAAAGGCCATATACATGTATATTTCCTTCGTACTCTTGTACGTTACATAGGTCCTGCAAGCAATTGCTGTATCCTGGTAAACTCGTTCAAGATCTTCTAGAGAATCAAGTCCAATATTTATCACCTCTCAGTTCGTTCCAAGTTCGTTTCATGGTTTCCTTAGGTGTTTTTTCTTTCGTGAACCCTTTACCTCCCACTTAAAAGCCTGATTTACATGTACCATACTCCTAACAATATCCTCACTACACCCCCTGTAAAAGAAGAAGAATATGAAACATTTGAAACATAAGGGTGTTCCAGTTTAAAATCCGAGAGACTGCTTGACTCCATACGGTAAGAGTGCAATACCACTAGGTTGAGCCACAGCCAGGCTATAGCCCTGTTTATAGTTGGCTCTGGTTGAGCAGTCATCTAGTCTAGGTGGCTAGGGCTGCGTTAACGCAAGATAAATACACGATTGGGGCAGCAAGGAAAGAAGGGTACCGCAAACAAATGTTATGGCTGGATTCGTCATGAACCATAATAACAAATAAGTAATAATATAAGTTAATTATATACAACAATCTAACCACAGTTGCGACTCTGCCAAGAGGGAAAGAATGTGTCCCAATAGATATTAGCATGGTCAACTATCACAACGTTATCATTACGCTTGGAAGATAATGTAGAGATTGGGACAACATGAGTGCTGATCTCGCTGTTAAGCAGCTGATAGAAGATAATGCAATCGATGATGATGTTGTTGTTTATATTGATGGATCTATGCAGCGTGGTGAGAAGTCAGGCTAGGGTTTCTTTGTTGTTGCATAGCGAAGTGGAGCATACAGGACAAATATTTCCAATATGAGGATGGAGGTTGAGGCCGTTACTGCTGCCCTCCATTGGCTCTCTGTTAACTGGAGCCATTGTTGTTTCTGACTCTCAGTCGATGCTTCGGATGATCCAGAATGGTAGGTTGTGGTATGAATGGATGTCGTCTATAGAGGTTTCCAACCTACAGCGACTCAAGTGGATCTACTCTCTTGATCATGCGGTTGTTCGTGGTTACGAGAGAGCGGACAGTCTTGCATCGATTGTTGGGGAGTTTAGGATATAAAAGGGGAAAGTTCTTATGTCTCTTGGCGACCTACTGCTGGATGAGGACACTAGAATAGACGTTGAATCAATAGAGCGATTTAAGGAGTTTGGAATTACACGTTGTACAAGTAGAGCTAGTTGCTTGAGGGACAGAGAGAGAAGTGTGTTTAACAAGCGAGCCACATGAACCATTTGAAAACAAAGGCAGCACACGACTCGGTAGCACCGGCGAGGATCCCCGATGTTATTTTGAGAAATTGAAAAAGTGTTCCGATTTTATTTTAATTTCAAATGAACTTTCTTAATTTCAATCTGAAATAAATTTTTCGGAAACAATTTTTTTCAAATTCATAATTCGAAGTAAGTTAGTTCTAAAATACAGCAACCATAACCAGACTGTACTTCACGTAGTGATATTTAGCATATGTATATCAAATGAATACTAGATATACAAGATAAAAGACAAATACAATCAAAGCAGTAAACAGCGCGTAGCGGGTAATATCGCGTGTTGTTTGTGTCACCCACGCCCCACTTCCGATACCTTAGTCTATAGTTTTGATTGGTCAATACTTTCAATCTTGGCCAATCATAGTCGAGCATGCACAGTTACCAACAATGAAGTATGGCTGCTTTTGTGTACCTTTCTAAAGAAGTGCTGTCTGGCTTTGACAACTACAAGGTAGGTTGCAATCATGTTTCAACATTTTCTTATTTCTTGGATGCTAAAATAGAAAAACTAATTTAGCGCGCCTCATTTATATATATAACTTTAGTGAGTAATATATGTCAATGACTGGTAGTGTAACCATGATGAAACAGACCACAAATGCCCCCACGTTTTCTACTTCACTAAATCTGATCACACACCACACTCGCTTGTTCGTCGCCGGATTTTAATTTGTTGAACCGTTGCGAACTTCATAACTCATGTAGTGAAGAATGTAATGTTAAGTCAGTAAGCAGAATTTGTAGCTGTGTACAAAGTACCTATAATTACGGTCTTGGTATTATGAATTACTATAATTATTGTAATCTAATCGACGACTAATCCAACATGAAATTGCATGTCGGATGTCCAAGACTTTGTAGTTTGTTGTGGGATTCAGTACTCGACTAGAGTGCGAGTGTTACTAAATTGTTTACAACAATTAGCGTTAATAATGATTATTTAATTTTCTAATTATGGATCAACATGACCGAACAATCTGATGTCACTGCGAATGATTAAATCTTAAGCAAATTGAAATTGTAATTCCAACTGTGAGAATTGGTTTGATGGCAGGATTAAAAGTGACTGAAAGTGAAAGTACTCTAACTCAGTAAGTACTGAAATGCAGCAAAAGCTAACTCTTACTTAACTACTGATACTCATACTGTTTAAAGTTAACTGCTGGTTATCATAATCAGTGTAATGATGGTGAATGCCACATGCTGTTTTGATGGATATCTTAGACAATTGTTGTCAATCCAATCCTGTGTACTAAAGAATGTTAGCAAAAGTTAGTCACCGCTAGCCTGAAGGGGTGAATTTCGATTTTCTTTGCTGTTGTGTCAACGTTGAGCAACATTGGACTCATTGATAATAAAGGGAGTCGTGTGTCAGGCACATGCAATATGCAAACAGGTTATGTTGTTCCTATTCATATTATATTCTTCGTGTTCGTTCTTTACGACCAATTTTAATCACTCTAAGTTTGTGATATGTTTGATCTTTGCCAAGAACATGTATACGTTGCACATTGGTTTGGTAGGCCCCTAAACTCATAGACTACTACACGTTTAGGACATATGCAACCGATTTCATCCGAACCTCCTTAGTCGCCTCTTACATTGGATTGGATGCCTTTGTAAACATCACATGTATGTGTAGCGAGTATAAATCAAATCCTTTTAATTAGTCAATAAACTACCCAAGGTATTACGAAAAGTACATTCTACCTCTAAATGGAACATCTGGTCGCTATTTCTCCAGTAATTTGATTTTAAATCTTGCACAGTTTTATTATACCAGCTGCTGAGCAACCTAAACTACTTTTCAGGGATTTGAAGCATCCATAAATAGCTATAGATTCAATATCATTTAAGAAGCTGCTATACAGTTCACTTTTTTCTGGCTGATTTTGTCATCAAGGAGTGGGTGAAAGCTGGTTTTGTTATGCATTTCAGCAACTCTTAAATTTTACACATCATAGTATTCCTGATCATTGGAGCTTAGTTAACATCAAGGGTGAGGAGTACAACATGAAAATAAATATAATAAAGACAGAGACAATGGCAATAAGTAGACAACCAGAAGCCTTACAATAAAACTCCAGAACGTAGGCATAAAACAAACAATTGAGGCCAAATACTTAGAAGCAATTTTCACAGTAGATGGAAGTATCGATAGCGAAATCAGCAATCGTTGGACAAAAGCTAACCAAGTACTGGGACAGTTAACACCACTGTTGTCACACAAAGAGATGCCGATAACAACTAAAGCAAATCTCATAAGAACGATTTTCTGGCCAACACTATGTTACCAGTGTCAAACATGGTCAATAACAGCAGCTAATGAGCGGAAAATCATAACAACGAGATAGGTGTCTTAGAAGAGCTGCATGTGTGACAATAAGAGACAAAATTAGAAATGAAGAAATCAGGAGGCTGGATGTGAAACCAGTTATGCAATTCATAAAAGAACAACAGATTAAATGGTTTGGACACCTGACCAGAATGCCCTGGTATCGCCTACCACAGAGAGCCATACAGAAAAAGTATAATGAGTACAATGCAAGAGGAAGACCACGCAAAAGATGGAGCGACGGCATCAAGAACAGCCTTACGAACATGAACATCAGCTTACAAAGTGCCTTAAAAAAGCACATACAAGATCACTACGTTGCACCCCCAACACGTCCATAAAGAAGTAAATGGTGGAAGAGAGGAAAAAGAAGTATACCTTATATGATGCTAGCATAACTTTTATTGTACTCTTCCTGTTTCCACATTTTATCACTGTATATATCTTTTAATGGTTATATAGTAGCATTAATATTGAGTATGTAACTAAATAAACACTTTATACTGTACTTGTAAATGTATTCAATATTCAATCACTTCACCAAATGTGCAGTGTTCTTTCATGTGTCAATTTTCAGGTTCGTTTCTTGTCTACCATTTTTGCAGCATATTCAATTCATTTTAAGCTGTTAGTATTTCCTATTTGTTAAATATCCATTATTCACTCACTATAGCATATGTTTAGAGTAAATATTGCAATAATCATTTTGCAGGTCTGGTTTCTTGAAAAGTGATTTACAAAACATAATTTATTTGTTGTATTTTATTTTCAACTCATAAAAACAACAGTACAGTGCCATTGACACAAGCCCAGTAAGCAACTACATATGTCATCCATTTTGGAACAGATGTATCAAGGTGAGGGTTGAATTTATAAGTGTAAACTCTTTCGAAATAGTACATTTTATTTTTTACTATCATCAATTATCTTGTCCTGATCAGAATTTTTCTACCCTAACAGTGCTTCGGAATTTCTCTCTCAGTCCAGATGTCCTCCGTCATGCTCAAACTATCCATTACATCCTGAATCCTTCTTCTCTGTGGTCTTCTCTTTACGGGGATGCCTCCTTATATGATTATTTTTTTTACCACAAACAGCTTTTTGATCTTGATCGCTGCCCAGACCGATGTACCAGACCTCCCCATAAATTCTTTTCATGTGGAAATCTGATTCATGCAGCCCTAGGATTGATGTGTTTACTCACATCTTCAGTATCATTTGGAACCCTGGTCCTTATCCTACGGCGATGTGTCCGATTTCAGCTAGCGTTTACTCAGTTTGCTCTCCATTCTGTAGCCATGTAGTGTTTTTTACGTTGTGGGGAGCTAGCCCCACGTCCAACCTCCTTAGTCGTCTCGTACAACATGTGTGGCAGGTAACAGTGGTTCCATTCTTTACACCCCAGTTTGGGCCCAGGTAACCACTGGCGTCTTTTTGATCAACTCAGCTCAATGAATTAAATTCTTGATCTGAAAAGTAAAGGCTGTTAATGTAATGCTAACCCCATCTTGAGCCGTTGGTCAAGAAATTTATGGGCCCAACACAATATTTCACAGTATGAAAACTGGATACTTGGAGGCTAGCTGTACAAGATCTCAGAAAATATAAACTCCAAACCAAAAAAATAAGGAAGATATTATTGTTTCTTGTTGCCTCTTTTATTGTTTACATTTCACAGCAGCTTGACACTCCTTGAAATTGAATCTTTTGAAACATAGTCATACAGGACAAATTTTAGAACGTTCTGGGCAAAGAAGAGAAAAAATATAAATGTCCAACAGCATCTGACATCGAGAAATATTGACTCATAAACAATTATTCTGAGCTAAATATTTTATTAACATTGTCAGTGACTTAGAGGAACAAAATGAATGTTCCTGGAAGGCGTGAAATGGATCATGATGATGGAGGTGAGAAGACTGACTGGATAACAAGTCTTTCATACTACCTGTGATGAGAATGACAATCTGTAAACAACATGGGTCATAATGAAGAGTGTATAATACAATGATATACAGCATAATTATTTTTGTTGTAAGCTAATAAAGTGTGCCCTTTCTGATATAGCACAGTGTGTGTATATATATATATATTCCTCTCGTACCATTATATGTTACATAGGGCCTGCAAGTAATTTTTCCATACCGCTCTGTCCTAGGCAACTCACTCAATCTCTTCCATGGAATTGAGTCTGATATTTCTTACCTCTCTAAGCATAGTTCGTTTCAGGGTTTCCCTAGGTCATCCTCTCTTTCTTGAAAACTTTGCCTCCCACTTCAGTGTTGCTTTGGTATTCTTTGATCATTTCTTCCCAATGTATGCCGAACATATCTCCATCTTTTCCTTCTTGTAACAGTTGTTAATAGCACAGTGTACAATATGAAATAAAATGGTAAGTCATTATATTACCTCTTTATTCATTCTTTTATTTAAACATTCGATTAAACATTATTTTCTTAAAGATGTACCGCTGAATAGCTTAGCTGCTGCTACACTTAGTAAGGTTGTAAATATGGCAATATGTTTATTTAAGAATGTTACTTTTCCACAGCTCGTGCCATTATGGATAGCACCAAATGTGCTCACATTTACTGGTTTCCTCCTGCTGCTTCTAAGCTTTGCTGTTATGACCTACTATGACCCTCATTTCTACGCATCATGTCGGGATCACCCAGAACATCCTCCCATTCCTAACTGGGTGTGGCTTATGGGAGCCATTAATAATTTTCTATCTCACACACTAGGTAAGTCATTACTGTGACCATCAGTGTGTTTGTTTCATATATCAGCTGATGTTTTACACACTTATCTGATTAGTCTTATAAGATCTGTTAGTTAGTTAGTTAGTTTGTTCCTTTCGTGCCAAAGGCGGCACATAGGGCAGAGGTTTTAGATCTCCATGTGATACGGTTCTTTGCTAGCAGTTGCAGATCTTGTATGGTTTTACATCCCAATAGTTTACTTTCTTGTTGGATGGTTCTTCGAAGAGTGGTCTTTGGTCTTCCACGTTTCTTTTCCCAACTGGTGACCACATAAGGACTTGTCGATTTAGTCTCTTTTGGTCTGATCTAAGCACATGACCTAAATATTTCCACCGACGTTTCCTTATAATATTTGATATGGGTTGTTGGTGTGTTCTATCTCTCACTGTGTTGTTAGAAACGAAATCACTCCATTTGACTTTTAATAATTTTCGTAGACATTTATTCTCAAAGCTGTCCAGTTTCTTAATTTTCTTTGTTGATTTCCAACTTTCACAACCGTAAAACTGATGTTTTACACACTTATCTGATTAGTCTTATAAGATCTGTTAGCATTTGCTTAATGTGTCTTTTTTTTGGGAGCTGTCATAAATTTTCACACACGCGTATATAGTCAAACTCTGTTAAACGGGATCCGTTGCTATTTAGTTTTCTTGTTATAGCTGTCAAAAATATATAAGTGAAGTAAATTTTGAGGCAGCAAAGGCCTAAAATTATAAATTGAAAATGATAAGAAGACTTTTGAGGACTGCCTAGATATGATAGTGATTTATTTGTTCTTGTTAGCTGGTCTTATCGTACTGATACCTCTGTCAGTTTAGGAAGTCTGAATTTCTTTGCTTTTTGTATCCTTTGCTTGATAAGAAAGTCCTTTCGGTCTGTCATATTGAAGCTACCCTTTCGATAAGCCTGTAAATGTTTGGATTTATTTACTTTGTAAAACTACAGTACTTTGTTTTGAAGTGTTTCATCAAATGCCATTCACATTCCAGTTTGATCAAGGCATTCGTTACTACATGTAAAGTTTGTGTGTTCTGTTTTGCTAATTTATCTGTTTGTAACTTTA
Organism: Arion vulgaris; assembly: GCA_020796225.1. NCBI lineage: Eukaryota > Metazoa > Mollusca > Gastropoda > Stylommatophora > Arionidae > Arion > Arion vulgaris. The sequence continues at coordinate 18,916,515 of CM036763.1, read as the reverse complement.
AAATGGAAAAACTAGAACTTCTCTACAATAGTCAGACATCTCCAGCTGTGCCTTATCAGCAGTACCCATGTGATGCTTTCTCATTTTTTTTTTCATTGTTAAATTGTTCTCCAGTGCAGCAGATAAATTTGGTTTTCAATAAGATTGATAAATTAAATTTGGGGTTCCACATTCTAACTCAAATAATATATAATTTCACGAATAAACAGACATTTACTTTTATATACCAACACGTCTCATTTTTTTTTTTTTTTTTTTTCTTTCGTCCGCTTTCAACTCAGGCGAAGTTCCATCTCTGAAACTGATTTTTGCGTGAAAATCTGTTTTTCCAATTTCTTACAATGGCAGCCGTGTGCTCAATGTACTCGTAATTAGTATTCCCTCGCCATACAGGCAGATTTTCTCCAACTTCAGAGGTACTCACGTTATCGTCCTGAGTAAGACCAGGGGACTCGAACAAATGCCGGACAGTAGGTTCGAACCCGAGGTATGAGGCGTCTCACCTAATTGAGGCCGAGCTACTATCAACTAACTCTAAGCAGTCCCCCGTCTCTCATTCAAAAACAAAAGATGATCTGATTGTATAGTTAAAAGAGAACCTATGGTTACTTGTCTCATGTCTGTTGTTGTTTATTTGCGTTTGTTCCTATCAATCAAGTTAATCATGCTTTGTGATCCGCATGGTTTGTGCCAAGAACATGAGTATGTGGCGCCCTCCTTAGGCTCCTACAGCATGTATTACAGGCACATCCTAATTTCAGCCAACGTGCATGCATATTTTTCAACAGGACACAGCTCTGTACAGACGGGTAACTGATTTTATATACAGAAAATCTCACTTTAAAGCACCACATCTGGAGCATGGTATCCGATTGATCATAGGAAGGCCTTCAGAGCTGACTTGTGCCCGTTGAGGAGGGTGACCACCACTGTGTTTTAGACAGTGCAGAGTGCTCATATTTCTATTGATATATTCGTGAAATCCTTGAAAGGGAACTTGCTCAGTTATCCAAAAATTCAGAAGGTAGCGCCCAAGAACAAATCTACCAACCACTTTTTTTTCAAGAGGTCAAAACGCTCATAAAGAGAAAATCTACAATAGACTAGAACACAAACACTGATTATGGAAGACCCCAGCAGAACAACCAGGTCATTATATTTCACCGATATACCAGACACTGTAACGTCTGGTTTTATAGAAGAATGATGAGAATCCCATGGACTGCTAAAGGCTAATGTTGAGGTCCTGAATGAGATCAAGGCACAGAGAAGGCTTATCATCAATATAAGAGGCAGTCATCATTTTCGGGCATGTGATGAGGAGGGGAGGTTTAGAACACAATCTGACAGCCAGTAAAATCGAGGGTAGAGGAAGACAGAAAGAGAAAACTTTGGATAACCTGACTTCATGGCACGGTAGAGCGTCAACATCTGAGTTGACAGCAAACACCAACGACAGATTTGTGGAGATCCATAATCGCCTACGCCAGTCGGCATGGCACCTGATGATCACCAGACACTGTAGACGCGACAGACAGTTACATAGACTAAAAATAAGCCAGTGTCAACAGGCAAAGCTGTGGAGCATGTCTTGCAAGATTGTCCTCTCCTGGCTGAGCTGAGAAGCAACATGGCCACACCTATTCAACATGAAAAACTAAGCTTTGGGGAAACCTGGCAGACCTCAAGCTGACTACCCAGCTGTCCACAGGGTATTAAGTTTTAAGACAGTGTCATATTTTGGAAATCTTGTATACATAAACAATGGGCATGTATGAGTTCTTATTTCCATTATTGAATGGACACCAGAGGGTAAACGAAAATGTGGAAGACGCAAATTAACCTGGAGGAGAACAGTAGAATAAGAACTGAAATAAATAAACACCTGGAACATAATACAGAGAACGGTAAAGAACACGGAAGAATGGCAGGCATTTGTTGCTGCCTTAAGTTCCAAGGGCCTCACAGACTAGAGAGAGAAAGTCATAATGTACTGTAACACTCTATTTATGTCTAATATTTTTTTCTTAATGCTGGATAAGAATTATTAAATGGCAAGCACATTTCTGGAGTGTCTGGCTGAATGGATTAGAGTGCGGCTTCCATGCGGGAGACTCCGTTTCAATCCAGAGTCGTCCAAGGAGTTTTTTCTGTCAGGGCTTAAAGAAAACATCATAACCGTAACAGTTTTGCGGCGACTGCACTAGATATGCTGCTATTAAAATTCACATACTCGTGTTCCTTGTCCTTCACTGCCAAAAATCGTTATTACAATCAGTAGCAACAGTTTTATATATATATATATATATAAACACATTTTTAGAAAAAGGAGATTAAACTGACATATTTTTAAAAGCTTCTGTTTTAATATTGATATTAACTTCCTTTATTTTTACTAATAAAAGAAAAAAATGGGGACATTAATTATAAGTTATTCAGTTTTGTTCTCTGTGTACATACAGTCACCCTGCTTCATTTTTTTCTGTGTTATGTTTTAGTGTACAAAGATAAGCAGCAAAAGTGCTTATATACACAGTGGGGTTGAATGAAGAGTGTCTCCTTTTTGCATTCCTTGTCATAATAAAACAATTTGTTATTGAAATTAAAATGTTTATTTTAAAGACATAGACGAGTCAATAGAAGTGTCATGGTTGTGGCCATATTTCAGATGGTATAGATGGAAAGCAGGCACGAAGAACAAAGTCATCTTCTCCTCTTGGGGAACTCTTTGATCATGGATTAGACAGTTGGGCCACACTTTTCCTACCTGTAGCCATATTCTGCATATTTGGCAGGGGAGAACATGGCGTCAGTGTATTCCGTGTGTTTATTTGTGTGGTGGGCATCATGCTGTGCTTTGTTCTCAGCCATTGGGAGAAATACAACACTGGTGTATTGTTTCTGCCTTGGGGCTATGACATTGGACAAATAGTAAGTACACTTTTATATATATATATAAATTTTTGTTGTATGGGAGCCATGTTTGTGAAGTGGTTAGTGCATCTGCTTCGTAGTCCAGTAGTTCAATTCCTCAGTGGGGGTGAAATTGATCCCATATTTTTCTGCCTGTAATACCTCTTAGGTCAACCCAGCCTCAATCGGGTACTAAAGAAATACCTGGAAGTAAATTAACAGATCATGCGCTGCTTTTCAAAGAAAAATGTGGGGCTAACAACATATTCCGCAATATACTTCATGGAATAAAAATGATATTCATTCCATTTGTTGTATAGAATCGTTTAAAATGCAGGAAACAATTCTAGTAATTTAGTCATGAATGCAATACAAATAACATTTATCAATACTTTATGTTCATGTGGGGGTCTGTAGGTTACGCCGCTTGTTTTGCGCTTTGAAGGTCGAGGTTCAAATTCTGACCACGCCATTCTGTTTGTGGGTGCACTTATTTAGGAGACCCCTAGGATTCTTGCCAGAGCTATGGAGTTTATGCTTTGTACAATACTCTTGCATGTTGCATGCCATTTTTGTGGAGAATGTTAAAATCATTGAAGTCAATCCTTTATCGTTTCAGATGCTAAAACCTTCTTTTAGTTTAGGGCCAATTCCTTTTTATCACTGAAGTCTTAAAGAGATATAAGAACATGTTTCGCCTGTGTGGTGCTGGGGCCCAGAAGAAGCAAGAATAGTTGATCACTGCAACCTACAATGCATGTCGTAATAGGGACTGATGTAGGCCCTAGGGATGCTACCCTAGTAAATAAAAAGCAGCACAGACTCTCCCTTGTTACCTGAGGGCTGCAGGATGACAGAAAAATCATGCATCAAAATACTTCATTCTTGTTTAACTAGATTGTTAATGGGAAATATATAATTGATGAGCAGATGTCATCTCAAATTTGATAGTCATCTGTAGTTAAAAAAAAATTATGTCTTTGTGGATACCCTATGTATTTTTTTTTTATATTCCAAAAATGGTGTTTACTATAGGTTGTGACTTTTTTGTGTATCTTATTCTAACTGTACTGTTTTGTAGGCCATGACGGCAGTCTATCTAATCACTTTTTATGGTGGTCATGACATCTGGAAGTTTAGATTACCAATCATCAACCTGTCACCAGCGCAAACAGTGGAGCTTTCATTATACAGTGAGTTTAAACAAAATATTTGTAACATTTTCTCAATTTTGGGAGTCCTGGAGGATTTTAGACTTGGAGAAATAAAGGTAGCATGCTTGCCTGCAGTCATCACATAATGTATTTGCTTGGTTTTTTCATTGTGTCCCTGGAAAAACTACAGCTCTGATTGTACTGAGGATTGATTCTGTATCATACACATTATGAAACCGCTCTGTCATAATTTATGTTATTTACATTTATATGAACATTTATATGTTCAAAATACTACCAAAAACAGTATGAAATGGAACTGATAGATAAACAAAGATCAGGATACTAATAGCATGCATATTCCCAGCATATTTCAATTTCTACCAAGACAACTTGATAATTCTTAGCATCTTTTACTTAAAATTTATTTGCTGACATTATGTTAACGTTACATGAGTTACAGGGACAGAGAACAAATAGATATATCTAGAAAGGTCTCAAAATCAAAGAAAACTGGCTGATGCTACAAATTAAAATGCTAAAATTAAAGTATTTTGGGCATATAAAGAGGCACAAAGTGCTGGAGATGACCATCAGGGAAGGAGGCATCCCGGCAAAGAGAAGAGGAAGACCACAGAGAAGATTGACTCGGGATGAAACTGATAGTTTGAGCATGACAGCTTCAGACGCACCACATCTGACCTATGAGAGAGAGAAATTCTGAAGGACAGTTAAGATGGCAAAGTTCTTCTCATGACAAGCTATTTGATGATGATGAGTTAGAAATGTCTAGTAGCCTTACATTCTAAATTGTAAATATTTAAGCAGCATTCCAATAAACAAATATATCTACCTCTTTTGTTTCAGTTGGATTCTTTGGTCTGACTTTTCCATTCACATTTTATAATATATACAGGTAAGGGCTATGACATCATTTAAATAAAATATTTAATACAATAAGCATTTGTATTTTGATTTATGTCTTTTATGCAAGTATCTGTTACACGAGTGTCTATTCTCAGTGACTCAATGAGTATGCTCAGGAAGATTGAAGCAGGCTGGGCTCAGAGACAATGGTTGAAGTCGCTGAAGAGGTCTAGGATGACAAAAATAAGTTTCATCTTTGTGCCAGGGATGCTGGTATAAGCGGAAATAAAAGTGCCAATAGACTTGTAGGTGCGGCTGCTGTAAAAAAGAGCAGTGGACCAGGTTGATATTCTAAATTCCCTAAGGAAGAGGGGCTGTGTAAATGGTTCAAGTAATAGTGGTCAATCTACAACCCTAACCAGACTGAAAGAATTCAAATGTGGTGTAGCTAGACAAAAGCGCTATAATGGTAGCCAAATAAAAATAATAACCCAATAAAGAATTGTTAGTTGTCACACCTTGAGAGACATACCGAGCAGAAGATTGGAGCACTTGAAGATTGAGATTAGACTTGGTTTGATGTGCAATGATGATGATTCGCAGACTAAACTAAACTGTTCTACATTAGACTGTTATTTGATGATTCTCTTACTGTTGTTTGTAATCTGCCTGACACCATTGCTTCTTCTAATTAATATTCACCTGAAACTTTCTTTATATTATCTACCATGACAGATAATTTTTGCAGTGTCTGCAAATTATCTCTCACTCGCTAGTTGATCATGTTTTCTGGTTTACAAATGTTCCATAAATTGTTATGGAGAATGAAATATCAACTATCACTGATTGATGTTATTGTTAATAGTCATCATTATTCAATAATTTTATTATTCGTATTATCTCTTCTTTCTATATGGATGGGTGGGTTTTATTGATAATCTAAGAAGTTCTTTGCTTGTTCTATTTTGGTCTTGTGTATTTGTTGATTCTTTAAATATGATTGTTTTAAATTACTAGCTGTAGAATGCAAAACATATGTCCAAATGAATGCATGTCGTCTTGCATTACAGTTTTCTCTTGAAGTCTCATGTGATAATTTAATACATGTTTTAACATTTTTAGAATTCTTGTAATCACTAGTGAAATAGATATTTGTAACTGAAAACTGATTTAGAAAACAAGCATTTTGGACAGATGAAGGTTTGGGAAAGATGTTAATGGAGGTCCACATTTCATGAAAGCAGAGTAGAGAATGACCAAGATGGATACAGGATGGGTTAGATGATTTTAACATGATAGCAACAGAAATAGGACATCTTATATATAATAGAGAGAAATTCAAAGGGACTGCCATAGGGAAAAAACTTTGTACAGAATAAGCTACTTAATGGGATAAAATATGATTTACTATTAGTGTATAAGGTGCGTGATGAAATGTTTGAGAAAATTGTTTTTAAAAAAACATCACCTCTTCTTCTCAGTATGTCTCTGGTATCCAGTTTAGGCTAGGTCGACCTGAGAGCCGCAATGTATGATAAGGGGATTGCTAATCTGGTACCATGCATTAAAAAAACAAGTGTATTAACCACTTTATAATTGTGACTCTCGTAACAACTAACATGACTGCCAAATGTACACATGAAAGAAAAAGATATGAGAAAATCTTGTTATTAAGGTGTTGTCAATTTTGTTTCCTGTGATTTTATAGAACATTATTGTATTTTTTTGTTGTTGTGCGATTGCTATACATCTTTATTTCAGTTTTCATCATTTCCTTGTGCATAATATTATTGAAACCACGCTGCTTGTGTTTTCAGTTGAACATTTATTTATGTTTTGTTCTCATCTTAATAGATCTTACAAGGATAAGTCAGGAAAGATGCATTCTTTCTCCGAGGCTATGCGGCCACTGGCATCCACATTTCTTCTTTTACTGTGATGATCTTTTGGGTAATTGGATCATCCTGTGATATACTTGAACTGCAGCCCCGGCTGTTTTACTGGACAACCGGTACTGCTTTCTCTCATATAGCAGTGAGTATTACTGGTCAAGACTTTGTGACAGTTTATCTTATGATAATACATGATTGCTTGTTCTGTTCTCATTTAACAGTTTATATTATTTTATTAAAGCTAATAGTTATTTCTAATAGTAAATTGCAATCGGAGCAATTATGGACATGTGCGATGAAGATGAGCCTTAAATGAACAATGAGAGAACAATGAGTAAAAATGCAGTAGTATTGGATGTAAATTGTGCTAGTTATTAATAAAATATTTATATACAAAGTAGCAAGACCTGCAGAACAGTATTTTATTTTATTCATTTATTGTTGCCATTGAAACATTTTAAAAATTAGATGTAATTAAACAATAAATGTTGCACTTAAGGGATTCGTAGTATGATGGACAAGAAGCTATTTTCCTTGTTTTCACATTAATGTAAAATTTTTATAACATAATATAATTTTTGCGAGCATGTTGGTCAAGAGAACTGAACTGGCGAGATCATCATAAATTATGTATTATAAGTGATGACCTCATTTGTAGATTAGTTTACTGTACCTTATGTTTAAACTCCTTGCATTGCTTCTTTATTTTTTAGTGCAACCTGATTATTGCCCAAATGAGTAGCACCAGGTGTGAACTTATCAACCCAGCAACAGTTCCTCTGATCATAATTGTTGGTTTGGTTCACATCGTCCATCTTGGCACAATGGAAGTCTACCTATTATGGGCATTTTGCATTTTCATCACTGTCAAACACGTTGTATATGGAGTGTGTGTGGTAAGTGTCCTTTTTATTTTATCCATATTCTGGTCTTTTTCATCTTCTTCTGCATTCGCCCGTTATAAATTCAGGCGTAGTCAAGGCGCCTTGTATGGGGCATATGTGTGAAGGCCTGCTTTCATTATTATCAGTGCCCCCCGCCATACGGGCATATCTTCTCCGACTTCAGATGTACTTGTAGTTTAGATCCTCAAGTCGCCGAGTGGTTACCGGGGCCCAAATTGGGGTGTAAAGAATAGAACCACTGTTACCTGCTGCGCATGTCGTAAGAGGCGACTAAGGAGGTTGGGCGTGGGGCTAGCTACTCCACACCGTAAAAAACACTAGATGGCTACAGAACGTAGAGCTAACCGAGTAAACGCTGACTGAAACCGGACACATCGCAGAAGGATAAGCACCAGAGCTCCAAATGGTGCTAAAGATGTGACGTAAAATACATTCTTGGCAAAGGCTGTTTATATATCACAATAAGAATGATCAAAATGGCCAAAAGACGATCGAGAGAGAAAGACGATCGCGAGGAGAAGAGAACGTATGCGCAGAGAGATCCTCAAGTATTGATCCAAAAAATGCATTGTTTAAATTTATTGTTAGTTTTTGTTAAACTTTTGCTAATTAGACTGACCCATTCCTAAAAGGATTGAATTGCGGCAACATATAGCAATCTGTTTATTTATTTTAAGTGATTGATGTTTACATTGACCTACCTGGTCTCAGTTTTTGTGTTTCTTTCTCAATAGGTCAAGGAAATGTGTGAACATTTCAAGATACAAGCCTTTTCAATCTCAAAACTGAAATCATGTGATCATGGAGACCAATAGTGGCTAGCAACATTGATGTGATAAAGTTATTAAGAATGCAACATTGTTTTTTAGATCTTCAATAAGGAATAGAAATAGGTATCCAAATAGGATTTGATTATTTCTCAGCTTACAGCATTGCTATATTAAAAGGAGTACAGATTAGATGAATGAAGCATGAGAAGTCAAGGGTGCATTATGATATCCTAGTTTGTTTGGAAGTACCATGTGCTGTGTCCAGAATTTTGTATTCCTTTTAAGCCTTCATGTAGTAAAATGTCAGTAATAAAAATCCATGTTTTGTACATTTTTGTTGGTTTTGTAAAAAGTGTGAACATTTAAGATAGTTTAGAAGCTACTAATAGAGAGGAATCATGCCGAAAGTGTTTTTGAATTGCTGGGCTTAACATAGTAAATTGGAACATTTTAGTTGTTGAACTATAGTCAAACATTGTAAAGGGTAGACATTGTTCCTAGTGATTTATTGAAATGTACAAAAGAATCTTGGGCAAAGCAATCAAATTATGAAGATAATAGTGCACATTTATATGGCTAACATGTCAAATATATTTTAATGTTGATATACGTTATAATGGCTTTATAACCAATTATGATATTTCAAATATTAATTTTCAGTTAATTATAAAAATAAACTGATAAAATAAACCACTCATCTTGATACATAATATGTATCATTTATATGTTATGAGAAATAATACCCACCATTTTTTATGATTTTCTATTTGATTCTGCATATCATTACATTTAAATCAATAAAATATATTCTTAAATATTGTGTAGACATACACAAATGAAGTCTTTCTATAGTATTTTTCTATGTATATGGTAGCACTTTTGTTAATCAGAATAATATGACCATTTACTTTTTGAACTTTATAAACTCTTTTCATCATACAAAAGAGTTATTTATTTGAGTGTCTTCCACCCAAGACACCAGACTCTCAACAAGTACCTAATCAGAATAACATCAGATGATCCAATTTGCTGCAATTGTACTTATTGAAGAGACACATTAAAAACATATATTACTCACATTCACCACAGAAAGAAGACAAATATTGAAAATATTCTATACAGCATCCCACAGAAATTATTAGAATTTTAAAACATGTAATTTTCTAAACTTTGAAAAGGACTGACCAACTCCACAGTTCCAAACATTTTAAGTAATTAATATTAACACATCTCTTCTTTCTCTCTCTCTCTTGTGCCTTTTAAAACCCAGATTGAGGCATATGCCCTCAACCAACTCATGCAAAGTCTTCCTATCTTCAGCTGTCACTTGCAGTTCTGTCATATATATCGTTAATATCTGCCTCCAAATTTCTTCTCCATATATTTTTAGGCTTTCTTCACTTTCCTCGGATTCCATGTAAGGGCCCTCTGTTTTATCTTTCAGGTTTTCTTATTGTGTCTTTTCACGTCTTGGTTCACTGGAATCTGTCTCTCCATAAACTCTTTATTTATGACCATATCCTACCATCTTAATCCCTTTATTTTGCTCAGACACCTGTTGATGAATTTTTGCAATTTATTTGCTGATGTTTTAGTCGTTCTTCATGTTTCTGACCCATGCAGCAAAAGTGCTTTAACATTGGAGTTCAATATTTAAATTTTGGTCCTACATGTCCTAGTGCGATAAAGCTATTCTGTATTTCTTTATCTGCATCACTTCCCAAGTATGTGTCTGATTCTACCTCTTGAAGTGAGAACTCTTCCATGGAGGTTGGGTTGTCATGTGCTTGGTTAAATCTTTCTCATGTGAACATTGAGCTCTAGTTCTGACCTCCACTCAATGGCGATTATTTTATTCTGCATCTGGTTATGTGAAAAGGAGGGATGTATCATCAGCAAAGTCCAGATCATCTTGTTCTGTCAGCGTCCATTGAAATATAAACACCACCCCCGGGTAAATGCACACTTTTATCAACTATGCTATAATTGGGTATACTTGCTGAACTATGCAACAGAAAGGTTGCAAAGAATTGAGCAGGTTCTCTAAATTGCCTCAAAATGATTGTCTCAAGAAAGAACCAATTTTCATATCATGAAGTATATTGCGGAATACGGTGTTAGGCTCCTATTATTCTTTGACATACAACATACATTGGATGAAGTGGTCAACATCATGCCAGGCATGTTTTATTTCCCAGAGCTGTTCTAGCAATCATTTGAGAGCGGTGTCAACCCAAGAACCATTCGCTGACAGAAATAATCTTTTTCTGGGATTTAAACCTAGACTTCCAGTCCTCGAGGTTAGTGCACTAACCATAGAACAAGCAACTGACACTTGGTACCTTGGTGTTAACATTAACTTACACTATTACTACTGCTGGTAGAATATGCTGTGAAGAAACAGCTGCAAGAAGACACATTTTTTAATGTCATGATATTTTTGCCTTGTGAGCTTGTTGTATTTAAAATCTGAATGCAATATTAGTATTGTGTGTTTTTATAAAAGTTGTGTTTTTTAGTTCAATGAATCCTTGCTCGCAGCCACATGAACGAGCAATGAAAATCTGTAAATGTGTTTGACAATTTTAGTCTTCTTCAATAATCCTGCTGCGCTTGTGCTCATGCTCTTCATCCCAATGCCAAATTCAGTTGTAATGTTATTATTTCTGCAAGGATACCCATATATATATATATCTTTATTTTGAATATATATTGAGGTAGAATCTACATTTGCTTACAGTCTATAATTACTGATACATTTAAAAAAAAAGATTATTTTTATCCCACACAAAAATGTAAACCATTGTGCTTTAGATATTTTATGGATTGTTTATAAATACTGCGCCCAATTGGATGAGAATATTTACTTTATTTCCATATATTGTGATATCTGTTTAACACATTAATTACTGCATTAAAAACAAAACACAGTGGACAAATACTTTTTTGTTCACTTTGCAGGTGTACGTAGACATCAAGCTGAAGTTTACTTATTTTTTTTAATGAACTTTAATTAATGACATAATTTTGTAGATAAATGAATGTACTTTTGCCACAAACTTAAAGAAGGGGAAAGAATAAATTAAGAACTGGTAGTGATCAGAATGCCTTAACGTATAATTAAAGTTAATTTCACAATGAAGCAAATCATGGAGCAGTCTGTGGCACATGATCAAAATGGTGCATGCTGCGGCATCTGGTAGTTAATGTGTTAAGATAATCATCCACAACATAATCAATGTACTGAACCTGCCGTCTTGTTGGTCACAAAAAGTGAAAAATACGCAAGTTTTATACTATTCTCATTGTGTTTTACATTATTGTCAGAGCTTTGTGTGAAAATCTATTGAACAATCAAATCAACCATGCTGTTGAAGAAAATTTGGTTAATGAAATATATTTTTCCTGTGGCCTTTTCTCATACTTTCACAAGCCAATTTTATCCTCTAAGCTGATGCTCTCTTTGCTCAATTTTGTTTTTTAAATTGTTTATGTACAACTATTTTTTCCTAGTACTGCCGTTATAAAAAAAAATCTGTATCAATGCATTTAGATATTCTCAAATCACAGTGATGGTTCCCAGCACCAGCTATTTATTTCCTTTCTTTCACATTATGTTAGTTCACCTTGTCTAGCCTCTATAGTGGGGAAGCATCATGCAGAGCTTATGTTGTTCTCATTTGTGTAGAGGATGTTGTCAGCTCATAGTGTATCTTTGATGTCTAACCATCTTGGCTTTCCTTGCTCTCACAAACCAGATCTTGCACTTTTTGCAGATGCCAAGTGGTAGATAACTGAGCTTCATTCTCCCTGTTGAATATTTTGCATAATATCACTAACTGTTAATCACGGCACAGTAGGTTATCTTTGACTCCAGTTTTTATGATGGGGCTGTTTGGAAACATATCAAATGGTTTGTGAAATCAAAACATCTGAAAATGAACAAAGATCTAACCACCATAGCAAGAGACAGAAATGGGTGTAGATGAGCATTGTACCAGGGCCCACTGTCATAGATTCATGTTCCCTATTTTACTCCGCTGACTCTAAGTTTATTCAGATTTCAAGAATACAAACTGTTTTTCGTCATATTTTCAGCGCTCCCATGAGCACGATCTTCCCACTTTTGCAATCATGTTTTATTTTGTAACTGTTCTACTGCTTCCTAACCCCACGCTATGCTTTTTCACTGGATAAAGCTTCAGTATCTTAACTATATATAAATATTACGCTTGTTATTATTACTAATAGTAGTATTGCAATCGTCATCATTCAGATGCGCTCCAATATATAAATATATGTTGGACTGAGCTGGTGTAGATGCATTACAACCGACCTTCAACATCACTTGATCTGATGCGAAAAGGTTCTAGGTGTTAAAATGTTGATATTTCATTCAGTTTGTTGATTAAATCATGTTTCTCGGCTGGTGATGTCAAGAGCCCATAGAAAGTAACTATTTTGATATATTCAGCATTACACATATGGCTATACAAATTATATTGTTGTCTATGTTCATTGAAGTGATATCCATACAGCAACCAAGCACTCCTCTAGAGATCTGTTTCATGAAAGATTGAGATAGTCTGGTGTATATGGTAATTCAGTTATGTATACTTGATAATTTATGATATAGATAAATAAACTGCGCATGAAAAAACATTCCTATCATGTGTTTTATTTTCTCTTGATTGTTCCGTTCTTATTTTGTTTTGCAATAGAATTTTCATTATATCTGTTACGGTAAACAGAACAAATTAAATCTCTGTGTGTTAACCTACAAATATGTACACCTATGACAAATTACTTTGAATCAGAAAGTTACGTGCCTAAGTCCAATAAAGTGCCATGCCTGCCGGTGTAGGTGATCATGTTTCTCCACAACTCTCTCTCCCTGGTGCAGTTGATCGGTTCTGAGGTCAATCTTTTTTCGAACCACAATATCGTACCATCCAACCTCTCCTTCCCTGAATTTTGCCCACAAATGTTTAAAACCTCTTCGCATTATATGCCAGAGGAACCTTGATTACATTATTCTTTTGATACGGTTTCTTTGTGTGCAGGCCTGTTTTAAAACCTCATTATTTGTTTTCTTTGCTGTCCATGGAATTTTCAGCATTCTTCTGTAAAACCACATTATTGATTGCTAGTTCATTGTCCATGATTTGCAGCCATACATAAGTAATGGTTCAATATAGCACTGGAGTACTCTTTTCCACAGCGTCATTAGTAGTGAATTCACGCATAGCATGTTTTTCATTTTCATAAAAACTACTTTTGCTTGAGATTTTCTACTCATTTCTCTTGTATTTCTTTCATCTGATATTAGTTAGGTTTCCAGATACTTGAATCGATGGACTTTTCAGTGTTGTGTTGTTCATTTTGATATTCCATTGTGGTGTTCTTGGAGATAACCATTACCTCTGTTTTCTTTGTATTCATGCTTAATCCTTTCTTTTCACCTATTATTTCTGTCAAGTCTTGTACATCTTGTTCGCTTGTCGCCATGAGAATTGTGTTATCAGCATAAATATAATAAATAACATTAAAGTATTTAGTATAATTTATCTTATATCTCACTTTACGAACAGTAAAAATAGACCATTCTCTCTTTCTCTCTCTCATATCACCTAAAGACTGATGTACCAGATCTCTCCATAAATTCATTCATGTGGAAATCTGATTTCATGCAGCCTTAGCATGGGTGGGTTTCAACATATTTAGCGCCATTTGGAGCTCTGGTGTTTATCCTGTGGCGATGTGTCCGGATTTAGCCAGCGGTTACTAGGTTTGCTCTCCGTTAGCCTTTGGCTGTCCCCAGCTGACCTGCAAGGCATCAGGTTGACTTCTACACATTTAGGACATGTGCATCCAATTTCAACAAAACTCCTTAGTCGCCTCTTACGACATGCATGGCAGGTAACAGTGGTTCTATTCTTTACACCCCAATTTGTGCCCCAGTAACCATTCGGGCGGACCTCACCATTCAGAAAGCAATGGCAAACTACCGAACGTATAAGTGTTGCCTATAAAATCAATGACTCATTTTCTGTGGTTGATAGCGATGTCCTTAAAGGATGTGCCACGATTTTCATTTCATTCATGTCACTATCTATTTTACAAATGTGAAAGATGCTCTTTAATTTTACTGCATATGTTCCACAATACTTGTATGCACTCAAGAAATAGGTTACAAAAGTATAATTTAAATTTGAACTCACGCCTGTTTTAAATTAAGTTTACATGTTTTAGCAGAATACATACATGTAGATAATAGGAAAATAAAAAACAGAGACATTTAAGTATTTGGATATGAACTTCAATAGTTAGTTAGTTTGTTCCTTTCGTGTCAAAGGCGGTACATAGGGCAGAGGTTTTAGAGCTTCATGTGATGCGGTTCGTTGCTAGCAGTTGGAGATCTTGTATGGTTTTACATCCCAATAGTTTACTTTCTTGTAGGATTGTTCTTTGAAGAGTGGTCTTAGGTCTATAACGTTTTCTTTTCCCAACTGGTGACCACATAAGGACTTGTCGATGTAGTCTCTTTTTATCTGATCTAAAAATATGTTGTAAATATTTCCACCATCGTTTCCATATAATATTTGATACAGGTTATTGCTGTGTTCTATCTCTCACTGTGTTGTTCGAAACAAAATCACTCCATTTGACTTTTAGTAATTTTCTGAGACATTTATTCTCAAAGCTGTCCAGTTTCAATAGCCCCAACATAATAAGAGAAGAGATTAAAAGTCTCAAATACAATCAAGAAATAAGGTATACTTTACACTACAACATTTGCTAGAATCCAAGTGTTTGTCCCTTAACACAAAGATCTCAATAACAGTTATATGAGGACTATTGTCATAGCACTCCGGACACGTCCATAGGTGCTACGATCTTCACCTCAAGAAATCCAGCAGCCCAACATACCAGTTCGATGTTGATTAATCAATCTTTTTGCATATTTGGTATGTCACTATTTTCGGGCTGTACCAATATCGACACCCATCTCTCTTAATCTAGCCAGCGGCTGGGATTCACAACCCTCAAACTCCTCTTTTCTGAAAGACTCTCACAATATACAAAACTGTAATAAGACCAATAGTTCTATTTGAATCCGAAACCTGGAGCACAACAAAGAAAGATGAAATATTATGACAGATCTTCCCCCTTATCGATAATTTTTTAAACTGGAGTCTTAAGACGAACCTTTCGGTCTGACAAGAATGAAAATAGTGGAAACTTGAAATGGTATAAGTATTTATAATTTGTTTCAATCACCATTGATAACACCATCATGAGGATTAATATAATATGACTGCTAGTGCATATTGAAAGAATGGCAGAGTGCCTAAGATTGCATATAAAAAATATGAAGGAAAGAGACCATGAAGCAGATAAAGAAAATAATGGAGAGATAACATTGAAGTAGACCTAGAAGTCAACAACTGGGAAAAGAACTCAGAATAGAGATGAATGGAGGCAGGTGATGTTTGCAGCAATGAACTTCAAAGGTTAAAAGAATACTAAAAAATGCTAAAAGAATAAGAGGAATGCATGTTTCGCTAGACAGTGTGATTCTTTCTCTTTTGTTGTTGCCCTAACACATCTTTACTAACCACTTTTAATTACTTGATACTGAAAGTATCTTAACAGTTCAGCATCATTGAATTCTGCCAGGGACTAAGAAAACCATCACATAAACCTGTTTTTCTCTATTATCATTTTTCCAGAATAGCATATTTTGTATTATCGATATAAAGGATGACTGCAGTTATGTAGCAATGGCGCAACACGTAAAAAGTACTGTAGTTTTTAAAAAATGATACACAGCAACGTTTCGACCAAAAGACCTTTATCAAGCATAGGATACAACAGAAGTGAAGAAATCCACTTCTTACACATGGCACACAACATATAGAATATAGGGTATACAGGATAAATTTGGGAATCAGACCTTCCTCCCCTGGGATAAGGAGTCCAGCCATCTTAGGCAAAGTCGAAGAATAAGGGTGAGCACTTTAAGAAGTGTATCCCAACACTTCCATTTTTTTTCTACTCATTCACTTCATGAAATCTTGCGTAAGAGTCTGGCGACACACGTGGAACGCATTCATCTTTTCTGTGATATATACATGTACCATAATTCAATGATATAGCAGAATGCAGCCTCTGTACACTGTAATCTTTGGTGATGATAGTCTGCATGCATTTTCTTCACACTTTCTTGGATAGTCAAACTGATGTTCCTGTGTGGGTCTACATCCAGCAAGAGTTCTACAGTGATAGTAGAGCCAAGATAAACAAACTGATTTACAACCTCAAATTCATGGCCAAGGATGTGTATGCGTGATGGTTCTTCACCCTGGACTGTCAAATCAATCTTCTTTAAACTGATTGTGAGTCCAAAATATTATCCGTTCATTGGTACTTCTCAAGTCAGAGTAAGGCTCATCTATATGGTGAGGGACACTGGTGATAAGGAAATCAAGCCTTCATGCAAAAATCAGTCTAAGGTGCCATGACTATGCTTGAATTCATAGTGAGCGATTGAATAAAAATAGAACATTGAAATCAGAAGTTGTAATTATTTTTTCATAAATGAATAAATTATTATACAACATGTATTCTTAAAAACATATCTAACAAAATTTATTGTTGCTTCTTGCTTGCTTTTATTTATCCAAATTATAGATCAACAATATAAAGTGGGTAATTATGCAAATTTATTTGTCCAAATTATAGGTCAACAATATAAAATGTGTAATTATGCAAATTTATTTGTCCAGATTATAGGTCAACAATATAAAGTGGGTAATTATGCAAATTTATTTGTCCAGATTATAGGTCAACAATATAAAGTGTGTAATTATGCAAATTTATTTGTCCAGATTATAGGTCAACAATATTAAGTGTGTAATTATGCAAATTTATTTGTCCAAATTATTAATGCCAACAATATAAAGTGTGTCTTCTTTTGTCAGCACACTGTTACCGGGTTGTTAACTCAGTGACGTGGTTTTCTGTATTTATCTTGCGCTTCTCTGATGACTTGTGCGATGGTTTTCTTAGTCCCTAGCAGAATTCAACTATGTTATCTATCCAACTTTTCCTCTGTCTTTCCTCGCTTTCCTTCCCGATATTCTGTTGTGGAAAGCTTCATAGGCAGTTTGGTCTGTTTGCATTCTTACTAAGTGGCCAAACCACTTCATTCTCTGTTTCACTATATAGTTCAAGCACTGACTTGTTCCAGCCTTTTCTCTGATGCTGGTATTCGTAACTCTGTCGATTCTTGTGTTGTTGGTGACTTTGCGGAGACATCTCATTTCGCATGTTGCTATTTTCTGTGCATGTATCTTATTCATTGTCCATGTTTGACATTGGTAACATAAAGTGTAATCATGCTAAATTTATTCGTCCAGAATATAGGTCAAGAATATAAAGTGTGTAATTATGCTAAATTTATTTGTCCAAATTTTAAGTTAAACTATATAATTTGTGTGATCCTGCATTATCATGCTAAATCTAATAATCCTTTACCAACAGGAATTGTGCTGTGCTTGGTTTACTGTATATACAACATTGTTGTTAGAGAGAGTGAGAGTGCATGTGACTAGCGACATAAATTTCTGCAGAATCCATCACTGCAAGAATGTTGGAAGTGTATTAGCGCAGATTATTTTTACTTGTGTCTCATTTAGTAGGATTTAGTAAGAAAATATACTGGATATATAAATAAATAAAGACACCAAGAGCAGCTTTTTAAGAATCTGATAATTTGATCATTTGCAGACATTTTGGTAAACTTATCAATCTTGATAAGTCACTGAATCACATATAAGAATGAGCTGGTGTATTATTTTTTATGTTTGTTCCTTATAACCAGGGTTTTGCTTTTGAAAAGGTGCATACCATTTCTAGAGTTAAGTATTATTATATTTTATTTTTAAATATATTAATGCTACATATTTAAGAAGAAAAAAAAATATTTTAGCGTAAGAATGTTAAAATGAACACTTTTAAATACTTGCAGAGTCTTTGATGTCTACATTTTTATATCACTAACGTGTACTAAAAAATCAATTATGTTTATTAATTAAAGACTGGATAACAATCACAGAAAGTAAAACTTTCCAGCATTTGAGGAAAATGTTGGATTATTCTTCTTCTTCTGCATTCTCACTAGATTGGGATTTCGGATTCACCAATAAAGGCAGCCTTCTGCCTCAGATTATCAGCCACACCATACAGTTTGTCTTGGACGCTGGTGTAAGTGGGCCACCTCTTTCTTCTGAAGTCTGCGTACTGGAGTAGTTCTGTAGGATATAATTCCTATGATTTCTGCTTCCCGTTTGTGCCGACCTCTTCCCGCAGTAAGTTTTAGCCACCCTCGTGATGGTAGGTCTGACATTCTTACTGCGTGGCTAAATCTCCGAGGCAGATTGGCCACCGTAGAATCCGTTATCCCATTCCTCATTGTGAGGGGTCGTTATGCACCTTAGGGCCTGGTGCATCCGTTTTCTGCAAACATTTGTTTTGGGTTAGCATTCCCTAGCGGACATGTGCATCCGATTTCAGCCAAACCTCTTTAGTCGCCTCTTACGACATGCGTGGCAGGTAACAGTGGTTCCATTCTTTACACCCCAAATTTGGGCCCTGGTAACCACTCGGGCGATGTTGGATTATAAAAAATGGTTTGCTAGAGAGAAGTTATAAATGTGATAGAAGTTACTGAATTCATCAGGGACATAAAGAAAATAGCAATAATTGCTACTACCAGTTGTCGTGCCCGATGTTGACATCGAGTTTACATTATAGACTTTAAACAAATATGTACACAATTTCATACAATAATTTTATTTTGCAACGTAATTTTTATATTATCTTTAAGCAGAATCTAGATATTAAAATAATGTGACAAGATGATTATAAATGTGATGGCCTTATTGTAGTGTAGTTGTGAGAAATGAAAGCAATATATTAATATATGCGATCCATGTGCTCTTGTTCTGTGTGATGCTTGAGTATAATTTGATATTAAAGTTGTACAATTTGATACATCTTCTGTATTTCTTAGTGTATGTAATATTTCTTTGTGTTGACTGTTTAGTTAGTCTGTCAGTATGTGAGTATGTCTGGGGATCTCTGTGACATAGAGGTTAGTTGCTTGCCTCTCGTTCCAAAGGTATTTGGTTCACTCCCTTGTGGAACCATCAAGATATTTTTCCAGAGATCTCTGATCTCAGTGTAGGTGAGATGAGTTCCCAGTCTTATAGGAGACGGACGATAAAATGTAGGTCCCGTGTTCAAGTTGAGCATATGAAAGAACCCTTGGCAGTTCAAAATCTAGAAGAACAGGCTGGGAAGCCGCTGCCCTGGCAAAATTCATTCGAAAGATTAAACAAATTATACAAACTCTTACAAAATATCACCATCATCTAAATTACATCAGGGACCCTCACCGGTGCTACAGAGTTTGTGCACTTATCAAAAAAAGATCAGAGCACACATGGTTACTCACTGAAGTACAATGATGATGGTCCAATCAATCAGTCAATGAGTATGTTAACGGAACTAATGTCACAGAGCTCCAGGAAGACCAGTAGGTGCTTAGTCATTTTCATCTGATGGTAAAGTATAGTGATGTTGATAGTTCATGTTCAGGATTGGTTACAGACACTGCTGTTTACAATAATATATATATATACAAACACATCTATCTATCTATCTAACCTGTGATGCCCTTGGCACTTAGTGAATCAACAAATGCACTTCTCTGTTCTTGACCGTCCTCTGTATTGTGTTCCAACTTTAATTTCTTTCTTTCAGTTACTGCTCTACTGTAATAATATCCGTCCATCGCAAGCGATGATGACAACAATCTCAGACGTGTACTGTTGCACCTCTCTGGTGTGTGCGGAGGTGACTGTAGAGTCCAATCCTAGAACAGAATCCCCGACCACAGGTGGGGCATACATGATCAAGGTTAGACATGTGCGTGTTGTGTGCTCTGTCTTTCGCTGCTGCTTTTCTCTGTGACTCAACAATACGATGATTCTCAGCTATTCGGGTTCCTCTTTGTTGTTACAGCGCCACATTTGGCGATCTTGCGCAAGGGATTCCCAGCACGTATTGTTTATATCGAAGCATTTCAGAGACACTTTAAGAGTGTCTTTAAGCGTGTTTTCTGTCCACCAGCTAAATGTCTGCCCCCTTCAAGCTCGCCATACATCAACTGTTTTGGGATGCGTTTATCAGGCATTCGAACAACGTGACCGACCCATCTCAGTTGGGCCTTCTGCAACAGGGTGTTGACGCTGGGATCTTTGCTCTTGTGAGGACTTCGCTGTCTGGAATTTTGTCCTGCCAGTTTATTTTTAGTATTCTGCGTAGACAGCCTGTGTGGAAATGGTTTAATTTTCTTCCGTGTCTGCTATACACTGTCCATGTCTCGCTTGGTACAGCAGCGTGGTTAGCACTATGGCCTGGTAAACTTTCAGCTTTGTGACTATGCTTATCCCCTTCCGTTCCCACACAGTGACACGTAACCTTCCGAACGCAGCACTGGCTTTGGATATCCTATTGTGGACCTCAGAATCTATGTTTGCCGATCTGGATAGGAGGCTGCCAAGATAAGCAAAGTTGTCCGTTGACTGGAGACGCTGGTGTTTAATGTTGATGACTGGATCGTAATACTGTTCTCTAGGGCGGGCTGGAACATGACCTCTGTTTTTGGTGTTAATGGTGAGGCCAAACCTATCACAGGCCATTGAGAACTTGTCCATGTAAGTCTGCATTTCTTCCTCAGAGTTGGTAGCGAGGGCACAGTCATCAGCAAACAACAGGTTTGAGATAGTTGATTCTTTTACCTTGGTGGAGGATTTTAACCTCCGAAGATTGAATAGGTTACCGTCTGTCCTGTATCTAATCTTTACCCCATGTTCGACGCCTTCCCAAAAGACATCCGTGAGCATGGCAGCAAACATCATGCTGAAGAGTGTTGGGGCCAGTACACAGCCCTGTTTGACGCCGTTTGTGACATGGAAGGCTTCCGACAGCTCCCCTTCGTCAAGTGCACGTGCCATCATGCCCTCGTGAAACTGTTGGACGATCTTGATGAATTTCCTTGGGCATCCAAATTTTTCCATGATCTTCCATAGACCCTCCCTGTTAACGTGTCAAAGCCTTTGTCAGATCGACAAAGACCATATAGAGGTTACGGTGCTGCTCTTGGCATTTCTCCTGTAGTTGGCGAGCAGCAAATATCATGTCTGCTGTTCCACGACCTGCTCTGAAGCCACATTGGGTCTCAGGGAGTAAGTCCTGTTCCAGGTGATCAATTAATCGATTGAGGAGGACTCTGGCCAGTATTTTGCCAGCGATTGACAGGAGGGAGATCCCCTGTGGTTATCGCAGGCCTGGCGGTTTCCTTTCCGCTTGTACAGGTGGACAATAGTGGCATCCTTTAATTCCTGTGGCACACGTTCGTTGTCTACTGTAATATATGTATTAACACACACACATATATATGCATACATATGTTAAATACAGTATATCTAATGTACCCGCTACTTACATTTTAAAAGCACACTTTTCCACTCTATTACTGTCACACACTCCCATCAGATGTCACAGTTTATGTCTGCTGATGGTTCCTGTTGCTCGCTGGTTATACATTAATGACATAAAGAAACATGACACTTTGATCAAAACCCTATGGAAGGGGAAAAGATTAGGAGAGGTAAGCAAGAACAGGCTGAAACACAAGTGGGAACCTTCACGAGATGGACAAATTACAGCATGACAGAGTGCACGAGATGGACAAATTACAGCATGACAGAGTGCAAGATTAAGACAAGAGGCAGGGGTGTAGTCATTGAGCGCTGGTTTTGTTAGACACATCTAATTGAATCATTGAACATAATGTTTTGCTTAGACAGACAAATCATTGAACGTTAGGTTTTGTTTAGACGGATAAAGCACAAATTAATCTTAACTAAAGCAAATTAAAAAAATTAAATATTTGCAGTCATCTTTTGTGAGGCAGGTCAGGATTGTGGCCCTGGCACGGCTGCACCTGTTGTAGGTACGTTGGGGTCAACCTTTGACACAAATACGGCAACTAATGATGGTAACAAAACAGCTAGAAAATATGTGACTATTTAAAATAGAACGTTACAATAATGTTGGGAAAAACAGGTTGCCAACAGATTTCATTGAATAAAAACGTTGCATTTACACATGATGATAGTGTGGATGTATATTTATTGAAATATTGTCAGAACGACAAGGGAAGGAACTACCATGACCAATTTTGACTTCCCATTCCGAGAAAAACAGACTCGGAAATAGTTATTTTTATATCTTGTGAACGTCGTATTACTCAGTAATCTCTGTTTGATGAACATGAAAGTTATTCTTCTTCTTCAATCGTTTAGGCTTTGTGTTAAGTTATTGTTTATATAGCAACATCTTCTTTACTGAACATGACACTTCTTTTGCATTGGGTTTCACCTGTAGACAGCAGGCTGCTGAGCAGCGGTTTATTTTCGATTATCAGCTTAGCTAGCGTTCTTAGTAAAATCAAAAATGTGTCTCGATAAATAATCAGTCAGTCAGTAATTTGAGTAATGCGGATACGCTATAAACAGGCAAGAAAGTAATACTTCGAACACTTTTTAAGGTGAGTTCCGTTTTCTATGTATTTGTATAAGGTTATTAAAAGATATTAAAGCTGATTTTCGAACAAATGTATTTTATGGTTTGTAATGAGTAAGTCAAGTAAGTGTAAGATCCGAGATCTACCCAAAACATGTTCATACCTAACGTAAAAAGTAAACGGTCCTGACAAAAACATTGCTAACAATAATAACATCAGTACTGTGCAACAACAGATGTTCTTTTTCAAGTTGAAAATCAGATGAGAGGTTACATTATAATTAACAGTCACACTACTGTTTGTTTACTTGTACATTTAATTTACAGTACTAGTGTTTTCGAATACTCTAGCTGACATTCATTTCATGTCTATTAATTTACATAAAATTGCACGTCATTGTATAAGCTTCTGTTTTGAAATCCTGATAAATAATAATATTATTAATATCACATTTATTATTTAGTAATAATTTCTTGCTATACAAACAAATGCAATGATGAAGAAAAAAATGTGAATCTAAAATAGAAGGCAAATTATATACAAAACAACTTAAGTTCAGGAGAAAGTGATACAGAACTGAAGAATCCAAAGAACAAACTGAAAATGAAAGTAGTGACAATATTTCTGATTTTATACATTATAATAAATACATCAGCAAAGAGCTGCAAAATAATTTTTGACTAAACAGAAAGTTACAAATGAATTTTGCCCTAAATATTATTGGATTATGATATATAAATCACATTTTCATGAAAAGAGGCAAACAAATACAGATGTCCTAAAACAAAATAATGATGACTAGACATGACACTTTTGTTGATATTTAATTATTATATAAACTTGTTGAATTAAAATATGAAAGAATTATAGAGTATTTTAATTTGAAAGGCACCATCAAGAGATAGAAACATTAGTATTTGGGGTAAACTACAGAGAAAAAGAGACAAAGTAGTTCAACTAATTTTTGATGTGTATACCTCACTTATCTTGACCCATTTTATCTTAATTTTATGTTAGTTCCAATTGTTATACTGAACTGAATATCTTCATATATAGTCACTTTCGATATACTAATAGTTCTTATGTGTTTAATTATAGTAGTACTGTTCCTGAACACACATTGCTTTTAAGAGGTTGGCATGTATGAACACAATTATGCTGCTAATTGTCAAAGCACCATCAGCTTTAAAGTCTGAACAAAATATGGAGCTCCACGTTGTATAGTTTTAAAACTAAATTATGAATTTTTTATTCCCATGTATCAATCCTAAGCCAGAGTTGGAAAATGATTAAAGATATGAAAAGTAAGTTGAATGCATTTGAAAATAGACGTCTGTGAAAAATAATAAACATAAAATAGGATGAATTCAGAAGTGATGAAATCAGAAATGTCTGGTCAACCACTAGTAACAACTGTTATAAGAAGATGGAGATATATTGGACATATTTTGAGAAGAAATGATCAAAGAATCACAAAGCAGTCATTGAAGTGTTAGGCTAAGGGTTCAAGAAAGAAAGGACGCCCCAGAGAAACTGAAATGCACTTTTCTGAGAGATGAAAAATATCAAACTCAGTTCCATATAGGAGATTGAGCGAGTTGCCCAGGATAGAGTGGTATAGAGAAATTACTTGGCTACCGTATGTAATGTATAGCGGTACAAGATGAATATAATGTGGAGCTGGATAATTAAAGAGCATAAGATCTTAAATATCGATGTTGATAGAGGCCTGTAATTCCAAATCATTTTGATGACATCAAGACAGCAAAGTGTTTGGGGGCACTTTGATGGATGGCAGCAATTTTGAGCATATGTTGCTATTCTTACTTTATCTTGGAATTGTGCTCTCTATAATTAATTATGGACTGGAAGTGCTGACAATAAGCAGAGCTCAACTGAAAAGACTGAATAGGTTTGCAGAATGAGCCTATGCGACTGATCCTTGGTTGTAAAACCCATACTTCATGCAAGCTATGCAATACTTGCTTGATATACCAGACATGCCTAAACGCCATGAAATTGCCCAGGAGAAAGACATGCTTATATGTCTTTGCTGATAAACTAAATCTGCTGGACAGCTGTCTAATGGTGGCAAGTCCCACCAGTAGATACAGTGTCTATGTGCAACAGTAAAAGGAGTGATAATCAATATTATTAGTGATATTTGTTTGAAATGATTATAATGGTGATCCTGTACCAGAAATACATTCCCCAAAAATAGGGCTCAGTACTTGGGACTACTGAAATGTCTAATCTTAACCACTTTGCCATAGAGAGGACACCCCCAAATAATTTGGGATAGACTATAGTAAAAAAAAACATTGACCAGAAGCTACAGATCGAGGAATGATAGGACTAGGACGTAGTCTCCATGCATGCTAGTTGTGCACCACACACCTATGCCAGGTCAGAAAAAATAAATAAATACAGTAATTATTCTGTTAGTAATTTGTAAAAATAAACAACAAACAACAACAACAAGTAATAAACAACAATATTTGCTAGAAAATATTTATCAATCAATAAAGTGTCATGCCTGCCGGTGTAGGCGATCATGTCTCTCCACAACTCTCTGCTTGGTGCATGTAATCAGTTCTGACATCGATCTTGTGTTGAACCATGATGTCAGGCCATCCAACATCTTCCTCTGTCTTCCACGATCTCTCTTTCCCTGAATTTTACCTGTTGTCCCCAAATGTTCTAAACCTTCTCTTCGCATTATAAGCCCGAAGAACCTTGATTGTCTGATTCTTATTCTTTTGATAAGGTTTCTTAGTGTGCAGGCCTGATTTAAAACTTCATTTGTTTTCTTCGCTGTCCATGGAATTTTCAGTAATCTTCTGTAAAACCACCTCTCTATGGCTTCCAATGATCGTGTTGATTGTTTATTCATTGTCCATGATTCACTGCTATACAGAAGTATTGGATTAATATAGCACGAGTATTCGTTTTGCAATGTCATTGGTAGTGAATTCATGCATTGTGTGTTCATTCAAGATGCTTTCATTGAGTATTCTGAATATTTTATGACTAGCTTAAGTAGCTGTCTATTGTTGAAAGATGAGCAAACTGCCAGTCTCTATAGATGCGCTATGACATGCAATTCCAGTATATTAGTACTTAGGAGTTACGACCCTTGTTCTCCAAGCATCGCTCAGTTGTTTCTGCCCTATGTGTGCTGGTCTCTTGATTTTAACGTGAACTATGACGTTATATGAAGCGAATGAGGCGAGAGATTTGTGAACAGGTTGTGGTTTTACAAAGCAAATGCGTGCTGGAGAAAACCAGCACTAATAATAAAAGTACTTGGTGTTTAAAAAACATTTATGTTGGAATGTTCGACTATGTATGATTGAAAAATGAACTTCTTGTACTTTATTGTTTGGAGGAGTTCTACAATAAGTCAGTTCATAAGACTTATAATAAGACTTACTGCAGTTTTTAGTTGAAAATGATCTCAGTTCAGCTTTTAAAGAAGTGTTCAAACATGCAGAATTGATTGTGACTATTCCAGCAAGCACTGCGTCTGTTGAAAGGTCGTTTTCAGCAAATCCACAGTTGCTACAGATCTGCACACGGTCAATATAGACTCTCCAATCTTAGCCTTTTTTGTCTTCTTCGTCGAACGCTCCATAACGACCACTTGTTAAACCACTCTTAGTGAGTTATATGTGATCTGAGCCTAAGACCGATTGTACGCTGTGCCAGTTATGCGCCTACAAGTAGGCCAGCACATCCGATTTCTGTGAAGCTTTTTATTTACTTGGGTAGCTTCCCTAGGCCCTACCTCAGTCGCCTCTTATGGCGTGCCTTCTAGGTCACAGAGTTACTATTCTTTGCTCCCCATGAGAGACCCGACAACACACTGGTGTGCCTTTTTTCTATTGTGAATATGAATTTTTGAGCAAGGCTAGAATGAAGAATACATTTCAGGATGTTAGAAGGTTAGAATGAAGTCACAGAGAAGTTTCTGCTAAAGGAAAAAAAAATGGATATGATCTTCAAGGAAGTGGAAATATGTACTATTTAAAAAATATATTTTTCTCAGTTCATTAACTAATAATAATAATAATTCCTCTCGTACCGTTATACGTTACATAGGGCCGCAAGTAATTTCTCCATACCGCTCTATCCTGGGCAACTCGTTCAATCTCCTCCATGGAACTGAGACCGATATTTCTTGCCTCTCTCAGCAAAGTTCGTTTCAAGGTCTCCTTAGGTCGTCCTCTCTTTCTTGAACCCTTTGCATCCCACTTCAATGCCCGCTTTGATATTTGTTGATCATTTCTCCTCAAGGTGTGTCCAATATATCTTCTCTTTCTTATAACAGTTATCACTAGTGGTTGACCAGACATTTCTCTGATTTCATCACTTCTCCTGAATTTCTTTTCATTTTATATTCATTATTTTTCGCAGACATCTATTTTGAAATGCATTCAACTTGCTTTCTATATCTTTAGTCATTTTCCAACTCTCGCTACATATGTTAGGATTGATACAACATTTGAATTGAAAATTCGTAATTTAGTTTTAATACTATATAACTTGCAGTTCATTAACTATCGGTGTGTAATTGATTAGAGTTGGCTGTTCAATTAAAAGTGAAAAGAGGTTAAATAGGATGGGCACATATTCATTTGAAGTAGCAGCACGCCTATCTCACATTATCAGGCTACGCCACTGTGATAGGGATAGGATGTCCTAGGGAAACAGATGAAAGAAATATCGGACTCTATTCCATAGAAGAGGTTGAACGAGTTACCTAGGATAGAGCGATATGGAGAAACTGTGTGCAGGCCATATGTAATGAAATTTATAACGATACATGAGGAATATATAATAATATAATCAAGAACAATACAGGAAGTAAGGCAGTTTTAGTACCAAGTACAACATACATTGTGTGTTGAGCATTGATTATCTCAAATTCACACCTTAAAAAAACTATCACACTTGTGTTATGATAAAATTGTTCATGTCTTTATCTTTCTTGTATGTCTTTACATGTCAATATCACCCACAATCAGTGATAAGCTTTTGTATTTATCTTTGCTTCTTTAGTTAGAGCAGGAGGGGTATTCAAACAATCTAAGCTTATCAACTAGATATCTTTACCCTAGCAAACATACAACCAAACGACCACATTTTTCATAGGAAACGAAGTCTGATGTCATGTAAGAACTAAATCATCATCCACTTCATTACCTCTGAGAAGTTCACATCATCTTGACCTTGAAACATAACATGTAGTGGCATATCATTTAGAAAATTCTTTGGCTTTAATTAGTCCATAGAGAATATAAACAGCTTTTTGATATAAAGTATAAACGGTTTCACAACATGAAATTTTATAAATACTATTTGTGTTTTAATGGAAAAATGTAAGTTAAAATGAGATTTGCATCTTGTTGCCACTAATGTTATGTTTTTCCCTTAAATAGATTGTAAACTTAACTCTGTAGTTTCAAATATAATATAAAATACATACACCAAGTCCTGAAGACAACTGCTTTTATAACATTATCTAATCAGCTTAAAGCACTGTAAGTGGTCCTCAGAAATAACAGAGGTGGTGAAAATGTTTTTATTATGAAGCACTCACAGAACCCCGTTCTATAAATCTCTTCTTATCATAACGCTGTGAGGTAAAATAGGATAAGAGGAAAGAAGAAGATTGTAGTGAGAGCTGTGATAGCGTAGAAGCTAGTTCACCTGCTTATTTTAGGTGCAAGGTTCCAGGATCAAATTTCACAGTACAAATGAGATTTTTTCTGATCAAATGGCTCTCAGGTTTAGCTAGCTTTAATTCGGTACCAGAGAAACACTGGGAGTAAATTGTTTGGGTGATGTTGACTGCATCACTTATCATGTCTTCTTCACTCTTCACCCCAAGGGATGCATAGGTCCGAACCAAGGCCTTCCAAGCCCGCCTATCCAAGGCCATCCTTTCCAGATCTCTCCACTCTCCCCACTTTCTTGCATTCCGTCTCCAACTCCTGTCTCTGGCACATCACACAATCGCTCTTAGGCTCAGATCACATACAAATAGCAAAGAGTGGTTAACAAGTGGTCGTTATGGAGCTTTTGAAGAAGAAGATATAAATTTTTTCTTGATTATAAATTACACTTGTATTGCAAATCACTACCTTTAAAAATATATTGTTTTTTCAGATTGAACCATGGCACAAGGTTTTGACAACGCCAAGGCATCAACAGATATAAAACACTTACTGAAAATAAGCGAGATCTCTCAGGATGGGGTTGAAGATGTTAAGAAAAATAGAAATACCAAGAGAACTGAAAACACTAAAATATTAGAAAGAAACTATAGTACTCAGTATTCGCAACACAGTAAAAATCCTGACAAATCTTCAAACAAACACATAAACAGTAATGGCAATGCATTGTTGGATTCTGTTGAATCAAGTTCACCAGATTTAGCAGGAACAATGCATCAAAGTCACAGAGGTAGTACCAGTTCTAATTTGAGTCAGTCGGTGCCTGCACTAAAAAATAAAGACCACAACAATACTAAGCACAGTGAAATTAAGAGTCCATCATCAGCACCTTTTCAAAAGAGATCCTCTGAAAATCTTGAATCCCTAGAAGTTGTTAATTCAAATAGGAGAGTACCTTCAGGTTTTAAGAATAAGAAAATGCCAGGAGAGTCTGAAGTGAGAAATTCAACAGATTCTTCAAACATTGTAAGAAAAGAGAGTAATAGTTTCCACAGCCGAAACTCATCATCTGCCAAGAACTATAAAAAGAATAATGAATCATTCAGAAGTGGTGATGACAGAGCAGAAAGTGCTGAAAAATTTAGGAATCGAGATTTTTACAAAAATGATTACGAGGTTAATAAAAGTCAGATACGACGTAATGAAGGCAGTGATATTCAGAAGCCTGCAGAGATGCAAAGTAATAGTGCAAATGATAGCAAGCTACATTCAACTGATCCTAAAGGTAGGTCAACGTTAACAAATTTCTTGTGTGTTTGTTTCCTTTTTTTTAAATTTTAGTTTCTGTTGAAGGAGAACGTAGTAAAAAAGGAAAGAAACCCTTTTTATACCATGTGGTATGTAGGGTTATTCGGTGTTAGGCCCGTATTGTTCATTGACCTTGGCACATGATGGGTGTGGTCACCTTTACTTCCCAGTGCTTTTCTGGTACCCAATTGAGACTGGGTCGACCTGAGAGCTATTACGGTCTGAAAAAATTCCACGCCTACTTGTGGAATTGAACCCGAACCACTAGCCTAAGAAGCGAGTTCACTAACAACTATGCTACTGTGGCTCTCTGGACGGGGAGGTGCTACCACATAATGAAAATAGTTAACTGATAAGATAAAGAGTACGATAATCTGTAGGCCATATTTTGTGCCTGTCCTCCATATAAAGGCATCAGTTTGCCTCTGTAGGCCATATTTTGTGCCTGTCCTCCATATAAAGGTATCAGTTTGCCTCTGTAGGCCATATTTTGTGCCTGTCCTCCATATAAAGGCATCAGTTTGCCTCACAAATTTTAAAAAGTTCTGTACACATAACATCTCATTTAAGAGTTTTAAAGACAGACAAATACTTTCATAGAAATTGTGACTTTGACTTAAAGAATAGTGACTTCTCATTATCAGTTTTGAATGAAGTGGTCCGCCCTGTGTTGCTGGGGCCCACAAGAGGAGCAAAGAATAGTAACACTGCGGCCTATAAGGCATGTTGTAAGAGGCGACTGAGGTAATGGCCTAAGAAAGCTACACTAATAAATAAAAATCATTGCAGAAATTTGATGTGCTTGAAGGCGCATAACTGGCACAGCGTACAATCGCTGTTAGGCTCAGATCTCATACAAATCACAAAGAGTGATTTAAAAGGTGGTTGATATAGAGCTGTCGACGAAGAAGAAGAAAGAATGGAATGATCTACCATTCTTCACTCCTATAAAATATGTTTTTTCTCTGCATTCCAATTTTAGCCCCCATTTGATTGCAACAATTTAAATTTGAAAGATAGCTCATTCCCTTTCTCTCCTGACTCTTGTTCATTCTTGATTCTACATTTCATGTTCAATTTCTATTTTGACAGTCCTTTATGTTTTAGTTAAACTAGTACATGGAGACAGAAAATGTTGGACATAGCTGATTTTGATGGAAAGATAACATCTCAGTACACGTTATAAGAATCCATTGCCCTTTCTTTAAGTATTTTCAATTAAATTTTACTTACATTAGGTAAGTTGAATATATTTGAAAATAGACATCAGCGAAAAAATAATTGGATGAAATCAGAAGGGTTGGAATCAAAGAAATGTCAACCACTAGTAACAGCTATCATAAGAAAGAGATGGAGATATAATGGGCAAAGAAGAACAAAGCATGCATTAAAGTGACATGCAAAGGGTTCAAGAAGGAAGGGATGCCCCAGTAAAACCATGAAACGGACTGTACTGAGAGAGGCAAGATATATCGGACTCAATTCCATAGAAGAGATTAAGCAAGTTGCCTAGGACAGAGCAGTATGTAGAAATTACTTGCAGGCCCTATGTAACGTGTAACAGTACGAGGATATATAAATCTATATATTTACATCAGAAAATCTACTGTTTAATTAAACATTACAAGAATCATATACTTGTGGTTTTTAACCTTTGAATTATTTTAGAAAAAGTTGTATATACAAGGGTTGATGTAAGTGTATTGTCCTATTTACTTTGAGGAAGTAAGTTGAGAGGTTGTAGGTCTAATGGTCTGATGTAATAATAAACAGGATTATTGGGGGAAGAACATCTGATGACAATATGGAAGTGAAAAGACAGATGATAAAAAAAGTATTTTTCTACTAACACTTTGTTACCAGTGCCAAACTTGGTCTCTTACAGCAACACACCACAGAAAGCTTACCAGGTGTGAAATGAAATGCTTGAGGAAGACAGTGTGTCACCAGAAAAGATAGACTACGAAATGAGGACAGTAGAAGCAGAGTGGGCATAACTTCATGCACAGAATACATTGAAAGACAACAAATGCAGTGGTTTGGACATTTAATGAAAATGGAATACAACCAACCACCAATATTAGCATACATTAAAAAGAGATCAGGTACTAGAGCCAAGGAAGACCAAGAAAAAGGTGCATAGACAATATCAAGACCACACTACATAAACATGGATATAACACAACAAGGGTGACTCATCTGACCCTGGAACGCAAATTAAATCTCCCACCCCTACTCTTGACGACAATAGTGAACAACCAATTCCATCATCCACCTGGGAAAGACAATAGACAATAGAACATCTGATATACTAACAACAGAAATAGCTGTGGGAGAATGGATATTTCATAACATGATACACTCTCGTTTATTAATGTTTAGAAAACTAATACATCATTATGTGCTGCAAATTTTTCCCCCACAGATGAAGAGTTAACAAAAGAGTTCCTACTAATGTTAGAGGAGAATGGCATGCAGTTATTGGTGAAGGTGGGCTGCTTACTATTATTATTAGATGCTTGTAATAGAACATTTAGAATTTTGTATTCACAATTTATATGGCAACAAGTCACTGCCAATTGAGGTCAGAATGAGAGCTATTCAGTGCTACATACAGCCAATACTGACATACAGCAAGTCATGGACAGTCAACAAACAGATAGAAAAATCTCTGGAGATCACATAGATGTGGTTTTACAGAATGATGAGAATCTCAAGGACTACTAAAATGACGAATGTGGTGGTGTTAAATGAGGCCAAGACACAAAGAAAACTTATTATCAATATATGAAAGAGGCAATCATTGTTTTTCGGGCATGTGATTAGAAGGGAAGGCTTAGAACACATTGTGACAACCAGTAAAATCAAGGGGAGATGAGGCAGACGAAGACAGAGAAAGAACATTTTGGACAGCCAGACTTCATGGCAAGGAAGAGCATCAACATCTGAGTTGATAGCAAACACCAGGGACAGAGATTTGTGGAGATCCATGATCGCCTACACCAGCTGGAAATTGATAATGATAATGATTCCCAATTTATAATTCTGTATTCACACAATCTATGCTTTCCAGAACAGCTCAAACAATAGTAAAGTAAAGGTAAAGGAACCCTTTCATACCTCGTGGTATATAGGTCAATACAGTGTTAGGTATGTATTTTTCATTGACCGTCGACACACGATGGGTGATGTGGTCAGCATCACGCCGGCCGCCTTTACTTTCCCCAGAGCATGTCTGGTACCCAGTTGAGGCTGGGTCGACCTGAGAGCCGTCGCGGTCGGGAAAATTCCACGCGCATTGCGGGAGCTGAACCCAGACCACCAGCCTTGCTGAGCGAGTTCACTAACAACTACGCTACAGCGGCTCTCCCAAACAATAGGATTTAACATTAATATTGCAAAAATGCATGTAATGAGGAACAACCAGAAATTGGAAAACCCAATTATGTTACAAAATGAAATCATTGAGGAACTTCAGAATTTTGTATACCTGTTATTAAGTACATTAACGCAGGATAGTGATTTGGAAAAGGACATCATTGGAAAAATCTCGAAAGCAGGTCAAACTTTCAATATGCTTATCAAAATCTCGAAAGCTAAAGGATTGACTCTTTAAAGAAAACTTAAAATATATAGAAGCAGTGTCCTGAGATTGATATTATACAGTAGTAGGTCCTGGAAAATGACCCACAATGTCATACACAAGCTGGAGACATCCCAAAATAAATTTTTAAGAGAAATACTGCAAATAATGTAGGCAAATACATTATCAACTGGTAAGCTTTTAAAATGAATGAACTGTGCATCATTGGAGACCATCATTATAGATGAAGGTGGAGGTCATATGTCAACAGCTACATTGGCTAGAACAGCTCTCCGATGGACAGCTGGTGGGGGAAGAAGGATTTTACATCCAAAGGAAACGTGAAGAAGAACTGTGGAGAGTTGAAAGATTGTGGCCTGACATGGGAAACAGTTGGTAGAAAGGTGGCAGATGGCAACAATGAAATTCTCTTGTAAAAGCTTTGTGTGACAAAAAGAAAAAAAAGAGGATATAGATAGATTCACATAATTTATTAGCATTGATTACCAGGTACTAGTTTAGTTTTCTTACAGATGTTGATCTCATATTCAGATTGACATCCACAAGAGTACACAGAAGATAATTTTTTTTTTTAAATTAGTATAGCTTATATCCTTGGTTAGCTTGGTTATCCTTGGTATACAATCCACAGTTAGCTAGAGGGTTTTCTAAAAGCTGGAGATTTTAAGTTCTGCTATGTCAAGTTTGTCACCACACAATGTAGTGATGGTGGTTAATTTTGTGTTCTAGTTGGTGCAATACTCTCGGCAGGTGGCATGTCATTTCTGCAGAGAGGGATTGAGCTATATGGGGTAAAACTTGGTACAATGAAATCAATCCTTTGGTTTTAGATCCTTCTTAGTATTCTAGTTTTGCCTGTGTGTTGCAGGGGCTCACATGGAAAGCAAAGAATAGTAACACTGTGATCTACAAGGCATGTTGTAAGAGGGGACTGAGGTAGGGGCCTAGGAAAGCTACCCTAGTCTTCTTCTTTGCGTTCGCCCTTTATGACTAATTTTAATCACTCTTGGTGATATGTTTGATCTTTGCCAAGAACGTATATACGTTTCACATTGGTTTGGTAGGCCCCTAAACTCATAGACTCGTACATGTTTAGGACACATGCATCCGATTTCATCCAAACCTTCCTAGTCGCCTCTTACGACATGCATGGCAGGTAACAGTGGTTCTATTCTTTACATCCAAAATTTGGGCCCCGGTAACCACTTCTGGCGGCTACCCTAGTAAATAAAAAGCATCGCAGAAATCAGATATGCTAGCCTACTTGTAGGCGCATAACTGACACAACATACAACAGCTATTAGACTCGGATCACATACAAATCACAAAGAGTGGTTTAACAAGTGATCGATATGGAGCGTTAGAAGAAGAAGAAGTATTCTAGTTTGTTTAGAAATTTATATATTATAGTAGCCAGCTGCAAACCACAACATTTTCTACCACATAAGATGCTCTCATAATGTAAGAATCATAATACTATACCTTCTAAAACAAACTCACCATATTTACAATCATTTGAAGATTTGCCTGCAAAAATAATGGCTTTTTGTTTGTTTTAATAGAGAAATCTACGCTTTCCCAAGGCCAAGTATTACTGTGATCTGTGTGATTTTCATCTGAATGAAAAAACAGACTGTGAAAAGCATTGGAAAGATAACAGGCATAGCCGCAAGAAAAAGGTGTGGTTATATTTTAAAATGTTTCCATTGACATGAGTGGTAGCACAAATTTAACATGGAATAATTATGCAAGGTTGTGTTCATTTGTAACATATATCTGCTTTTGAATATAAGTGTTACAAAAGAGTCCTCTGTATATCATGGACAGAGAAGAGAACAGATATATCTATCCAGAAAGAACTCACAATCAAATAAAACTGGCTGATGCTACAAATAAGAAAAAAATTTGAAGTATTTTGGATATGTAAAGAGGCATGAAGGGCTAGAGAAGACCATCATAGAAGGAGGCATCCCGGCAAAAAGGAGGAAGACCACGGAGATGATGTATTCAGGATGTAACTGATGGTTTGAGCATGACGGCTGCAGAGGTGGGACATCTGTCCTACGAGAGAGAGAAATTCGAAGGACTGTTGGGGTGGCAAAGTTTTGCTCAGCACAAGATATTTGATGATGATGATGATACCTTCTTACTTTTTGTTTTATATATACTTACGTCAAACTGTTATTGTGATTATTTTTATATTTATTTATAGTTTTACTAAATGGGTGGCGTCAGTGGCTTAGGGGGTTGTGATTTGGTCTATTTACCCCGACATTCTGAGTTCGAACCACACTGCGGACATTTTGGTTGCAAATTGTTTCGCATGGATTTTTACAAAAGGACGATGGCACCACCATTCAGAAAGCAATGGCAAACTACTGAACGTAATAATGAATAGAAAAATCACACCGCGTTAAAAAGCTGGGGTTGATTCGCAAAGCCCTGTAAAGGATATGCAATTTACTGTTTCTACTAAATGTAGTCTTCCTGTGTGTCAGCTCTCCAGACTTTCCAAAAATAACCTGAGGTTCTCTTGACAAAATCTGTCACAGAATGTTTAAACCAGCTGTTTGCCAACAGCAAAGTATCATTTAAATAGAGTCCAGCATAGTATGATATTTTAGGAAATGAGGTGGCTCACAAAATGCAAAAGCAGGGAAATTTCGATTCCATACATTGAATATTCAATTTCTTCATGCAGACTATATTCTTAGCTCATCCTGGGAAAACACAGTTCTTTTTGCGGTTAATTTGTTAGATCCATCCAGAAAAAAAAATTCAATTCTTGGTATGGTCGATTTCGTAGCTTATTTTTAAACTATTCAGAGACGCTTGACCTTTAGCTTAATATATATATCTTTGATTTTGAGTTCTTTCCTAAAGAAAACTGGCTGATGCTACAAATAAGAATGAGAAAATTGAAGTATTTTGGAAGAAATCAGAAACAACAAAATCCTCCATGAGGGCTACATCCATTATCTCTCAAGACTGGTAAAAATTGTTGGTAAACACGTAAAAACAAAGTACTACAGTTTTACAAATACATAAACAGTGACGATAAACAGCAACGTTTCGACCAAAGGCCTTTATCAAGCAAACAATACAACAAGAATGACGAATTTCGGGGAACACTACAAATGGACGATTACATGTGGAAACATAAACCTATCTGAAATTTATGCTTTTTTATTTATTAATTTGTATGCCTCTCTCTGTTCTGCTCTGACAGCTTAACGAAATGGATAAAGTTTTAAGCAGTATACCTGAGCCCACTGACCAGCAGTTTGCTGCACTCACCGCTGCTGTGGAGAAGGTGTATGGGGAACATGGGATAAATGAAAGAGAGATGAAGCAGCGAGCAGACATTGTCTTGCGATTGGAAAAAATGTTGAGAAAACAGATTCCAGGTAAATGAGATTTAAATGTTAGAATTAATTATATTTGGGGTTTCTGAGCTTGTAGAGGTTAGAGCCTCTTGTTCAAAGATACTCGACTCACTCCCTGTGGAGCAACTGGATATTTTTCCAGATATCCTTGATCTCAATGTAGGTGAGATTCCTAATCCTATCAGAGATGGACGATAAAATATAGGTTCCGTGTTCAAGTTGAGCACGTAAAAGAACCCTTGACAGTTGAAAATCGAGAAGAGCAGGCTAGAAAGCCACTGCCCTGGCAAAATTCATTGAAAATGAAAATCATGACGTATCCTTTACCATCAATGTAGCCATCAACCACAGTAAACGAGTCGTTGATTTTCTAGGCACTACTTACACATAAATGCACTGCAAGCGACATGCGAAAAATATGACATGAAAATTAACACCTCCAAAACAGAAGTCATTACAATAAGTAGGTCAACAGGTCAACTAAATATACACGTGAATAATGTCAAAATACAACAGACTCCAGAATTCAAATATCTCGGAGTATATTCACAGCAGATGGAAAGATGGACAGAGAAATCGAGACTAGATGCCAGAAGGCAAATGCAGTGACATACCAACTGTCACCACTATTAAAACATCCAAGCATTAACATGGCAGTCAACGACAACTGATAAACTGCATATTTATTCCAACTCTCTGCTATCAGTGCCAAACATGGCCCCTGACTAAGACACAGAAAGAAAGATTACAACATGTGAAATGAGATGTCTACGAAAAGCTGTCAACGTTACAAGGCGAGATAGAGTGAGAAACGAGAATATCAGAAGCATCGTTGGTACTATACCATGCATACAGTACATCGAGAAGCAAAGACTCAAGTGGTTCGGCCATCTAATGAGAATGGAACCACATTTACTACCATCACGTGCCTATAATAATCGACACTCAGGGCGCAGAGCACGAGGCAGACCAAAAACACGATGGATAGATAACAT
Source organism: Arion vulgaris (assembly GCA_020796225.1). Taxonomy (NCBI): domain Eukaryota; kingdom Metazoa; phylum Mollusca; class Gastropoda; order Stylommatophora; family Arionidae; genus Arion; species Arion vulgaris. Next base: position 18,878,384 of record CM036763.1, on the reverse strand, counting down.
CTCAGAGTCCCTACAAAAGCATGGACTGACAACGTCAGCGCAACACACCTGGCACAAGATAGGAAACTAACTCTCCCCACGTCGCTTCACGGCAAATATGGTTAAAATAAGATAAGATAAGACTTATACGTTTAGTAGTTTGCCATTGTTTTCTGAACGTATTTTTGTCAAAATTCATTAGAAAGGTTAAATAATAAAATTTCTGCTCAATTTGTTCACCATCTTCTAAATGTCGCCAGGGACACTCGTCATTGCTACGGAGCTCAATGCCGCTGACATCTTCCTGTGTAAGAAAGAGATCAGAGCACACATGGTTACTCACCAAAGTGCAAATGATGATCCTAGCAATCAGTCGATCAATACTTGCTTACTAAATCTATCCTCTTCTACCTTTAGAGTGCAGAGGTCATCCAGTGTGAACACTACAAGGTTATATCTCCTGTCTCTCATCATCATCAGGTGCCATCTGCACATCGAAGGTTGGCTGCAATGAATCTCAGCATCCTCTGTCTTTTGTCTTGGTGTTGCACTCTGCCAGACTGTAACCTGTCCATTTCTTAAAGTTTCCTCCCACTTATCTCTCGGTCTTGCTCTTCGCCCTCAACTTTCCTCCTCTAGTAACGATTTTATCATGGTGTCATGTCTTTTTACGTACCCAAAATATTTTATTTGTCTGAATTTTATTTCTCTTAATAATTTTTTCTTCATGCCTAGTTTTCCTAAAACTTGTTTATTTGTCTGTTTTTGTATCCATGAAACTCTGGCTAATTATTCTATATACCCACATCTTTATATAGTTACACATATATATATAATATATATATATATTCTGAAATAAAATTGTTTAGAATTCTCTTTCTATTGTATATTCTTAGATGTGGTGATGTTCATGTATGGCTCATCTCTGACTGGGTTTGGCTTGAAAACATCAGACATCAATGTGGACCTAACCTCTGCAGATAAAAATAAAAAGTTGACCCTGCTGTTAAAGGAGACATATTTGAACCTTGAGACTACAACAGGTAGTTAGTTCATTGCTGTCTCTGTATTAAAATCTACAATATGCTGAATTTCAATGAAAACGTATACAGGATAGTGGTTAGAGATCTGGCTTATCAGGTGTTATCTGGCATGGTGTTAAATATAATTGGTCAGAACTGGCTCTTGCCCTCTGTAACTGTAAGAGATGGTAGATGTAAAGCTGGAGTGATGCCTAAATGTAATAATTTTAAAATATTTATATCTGAAATAATAATATCTTCATGCATAGATTGTAATTTGTGACCCTCTTTAATTTTAATCTGATTATAATTGGTTCAACTTTTGCTATGTTCAACAAATGTTCAACATCTGGAAAAGCTAACTCATTAAATCTTAAAACAAAACTTAAAATATATAGAAGCAATGCCCTGTGAGTGTTGTTATACAGTAGTAAGTACTGGAAAATTACCTACAACATCATACACACATTAAAGACATTCTGCAATAAATGTTTTTTAAAATCCTGCAAATTTTATGGCCAAATACAATATCATATGAAGAATTGTTAAAACAAACAAATTTTGCATCATTGAAGAACATCACTAAATTGCAAAGATGAAGATGAATTGGGCATAGATGTTATATACCAGTAGCTACATTGGTTAGGACAGCTTTATGGGGGACAGCGAATAAGAAAAGATGTCCCTGAATATAAGAAAGGAAACGTGAAGAACTTTGGAAAGAGTTTTTTAAATTGTGGCCAGACATGGAAAACACTTAGTAGAAATGCAGCAAAATGACAACAATGGAAATCTCTTGTGGAAGCCATATGTATAAAATTGAACATGAAGAGTCGCCCGTGTGGTACTGGGGCCCACATGGGAAGCAAAGAATAGTACCACTACAACCTACAAGGCATGTCGTCAGAGGCGACTGATGTAAGACCTAGGAAGCTACCCTAGTAAATAAAAGCATCGCAGAAATCGGATGTGCTGGCCTACTTGAAGGCGCATAACTGGCACAACGTACAATCGCTCTTACGCTCAGATCACATACAAATCACACAAAGTGGTTAACAAGTGGTCGATGCGTAGCGTTCGAAGAAGAAGAACATGAAAAGAATATAGTTAGATATGTTCTACTAACAACCCTCACAACTTATTATTATTAACATTTCCTTATTTTCAGAAACTGGGTTCAGCAACTTGCGATCAGATTTTTCAGCAAAAGTTCCTGGGTTTCTCTTGATGGATGATGCAACAGGTCTAACTGTCCATGTTATCATTCACTGTTACAATGCTCACTGCTCCTCGGAACTTCTTTCCATATATTCAGATTTCGACATCAGGGTTAAAAAGTTAGCTGTTGCCTTTCGATACTGGGCACATGTAAGTACATAAGGAATTCAATGTTGTACACCATGTTTAACTATGTTTAGTTTAAATTTTTCAATTTTATCACTGTTCGAAGAATTCAAAATGTAACCTGTCAGCTGGCATATGTAGTCATGATACTCCATAACTTTCCATTGTATGTTCTGTTAATCAGTTCTATATTTTCTACATCTTCTTGCCTGCGTGCCCAGCATGTCCATAGCGCGTTGGACGACGGGTGACAAGCCCTCTGTGAGTGTGGGTTCAATTCCGCGGACTGGCAGAAAAACCACAGGTTCTCCAGATTAACGGTGTTCGTGGCACTGAAGGGTTACGATGTCCATAGCACCGAGCCGAAGAGCTGAAAGCTCAAGTGCTTCTGGATTGGGAAAAAAAAATCTACATCTTCTTTATTGTTTTCTGATGATTATATTTGTTACTTATATTTTATAGCACTGTTTATGTTTTAATGTAGCTCTGTGGACTGGACCGGCAGTGTGATGGCTTCATTCCACCTCAAGCTCTTAATCTGATGGTCATCTACTTTCTTCAAGCCATCAACCCTCAGTTGGTTCCAATTATTAGACCACCAAAAGTAAGATGTACATTTGATTTTTGAAGTTTGTATATTAATCCTTCTATCATAAGTATTTTATATTATTTTATTTAATATCTATAACAGTTGGTTTTCATTATTATTTTGGTTACTGGTTATTGTAACAAATCTCATTGATGTTTTTGCAGGCCTTTGAAAATTAGATAAAGAAAACATGTGCTGTGACTCTTTACACTATCATCGGAAGTCTATATATTCCTTGATTTATCTGCTATATTTTGTGTTGTTTTGAGGAACTATTATGATAGTTTGGGTTTTATATTTTAATTTTGTACTCACGTTTCACATACATCTATGTTAAAAATATCATTTGTGTGCATACATTTATCTTCACAGATTCTATACACATCTTGAATATATCAAACGTACTTGTGAAATCTCCCTCGTGCGATCACCGCTTAGACTGATGTACCAGATTTCTCCATAAATCTCATTCATCTGGAAATCTGATTCATGCAACCTTAGCATGGGTGTGTTTCATCACATCTTCAGCACTATTTGGAGCTCTGGTGCTTATCCTTCGGCGTTGTGTCCAGTTTTAGCCAGCGTTTACTGGGTTCGCTCTCCATCAGCTTTTGGCTGTCCCCAGTCGACCTGCAAGGCAGCAGGTTCTTGCGAAATATATGTGCCAGGTTGATGTAGATGGTGATACAGTGTTTTAGTACTAGTAATTTTATTTGGGCAGCGGATGGGAAAAGAAAAATAGGGTATTCAAAAGTAATATGAGAAGAACCGTGGAAAAAGAGTTGAAAGGTTGTGACCTGATATGGGAAGCAGTTACTAGAATGGTAACAGAACAACAATGAAAATCTCTTGTTAGAGCCTTGTGTGTCAGACGGTACGCAAAGAGTATATAGACAGAATCTCATTTCTTCTTCGCCCCTAGGGAAGCATATGTCTGCAACCAAGACCTTCCAAGCCTGCCTATCCAAGGCCATCCTTCTTCTTCCTCGGGTGGCGAGCAATGAATTTCCCTGGTTGTAGTTTCTGTAGCCATCTAGTGCTTTTACGGGGTTGGGTAGCTAGCCGCACGCCAACCTCCTTAGTTGCCTCTTATGATATGCGTGGCAGGTAACGGTGATTCTATTCTTTACACCCCAGTTTTGGCCCCCGGTAACCACTCGGGTGAGAATCTCATTTAGTTTAATCGATAACAAATTGAGGGCCACAGAATGTTTAAAAACATAAAATGTAGATGAATTTAAATATTCTGTCAGCTTCTGCCATCTTGACAAAAGACAAAATGTTAGGGATCAATCCATTGCAGTTAACCTTTGACATATGCCTGTGTGTGTTGCCAGGGCCTACTAGTGAGCAAAGAATAGTAACTGCTGCTAAGGTAGTGGCCTAAGAAAGCTACGCTAGTAAATAAAAAGAGTCACAGGAATCGGATGTGCTGGCCTACTTGTAGATGCATAGATGGCACAATGTACAATTGCTCTTAGGTTCAGATCGCATACAAATCACAAAGAGTGGTTTAACAAGTAATCAATATGGGGCGTAAGAAAAAGAAGAACCTTTGACATGAAAATATCACAATCTAATTTAACAATGCTGATTTTTAGGTGACAGGAGATGAACTTGGAGATTACAGAAAAGATGCTCCAGCTTTTGAAAAGATGAGAGCCAAGGTGAGTTTCAAAACTGTCTGTTGATTATGTACTGTTTGTTGTCACTTGAAAGTGGGGAGGCGGGTCTCTATGCAGAAGTGGTTAAGACATTTGCCTGTCAGTCTGAAGGTTGTGTGCTCTTCTTCTTCTTTGCGTTCAGTTTCATATGCTCGTCTAAACCATGAGATGGGGTGCATCTATGAAGCTTCATGTCAGTTGGAGTTCTTCAAGATTTTCCCATAGCTTGCTCTGTATGGTTTGTTCATGAGGCCATGTTTCATTTCGTTGGTGTATGTATGATGGACATGACTGCAGGATGTGCACTGGAGTCTTCTGTCTGGCCTGCACACTGTGCAGTCTGAGCAGGCTTTATTCTATGCATGTGGTGGTTGAGCCTGCAGTGACCTGTTCAATAGAATAAATAGGGAAAAATAGGAAAAAGACGATAAACAATAATAATCACATATAAACATAGCATATATACATTTAACATCATATACACATATACTATTGAGCATATACTATAGTCTTACTGCAAACTATGCAGTGTTCAAAACTGAAAGATGGCAGGCTGTAAGTTAATGATATCTTTTTTGTTGACAGGTGATGAAGGTCAATATGAGAAGCAACAACAACATGGACATTGGGGAGCTATGGTTTAGATTGTTGGAGTTCTACTGCCTAGAGTTTGATACCTCCAATGTTGTGGTCTGTATTCACAGCAGCCAAGAAATGCCTCGAAACACAAAACCTTGGAACAGTAAAAGACTTGCTGTTGAGGGTATGTTTCCAGCTAATGTATCTTGCTAAGTGTAATATTATACACATTCTGCATTGTGATATTTCAACTTCTTTATCTTATTTCTTATATTTATCCTTTAAATTATCATATTTCTAGTGTAGAGGTGGTGTACTGGATGTGATCGTGTAGTGGTTAGTACTTCACGTTGTGGCAGCAACAACCCAGGTTTGAATCTTAGTCATGGCAGATGAGTGTTGTGTAGTTTCTGCTTAGTTCTAGAGGCTCAATGTCTGCGGTTTTTCCATTTCTATGATAGGACTGCTTTTCATTGCTCCCAGAGTTATTCTTAGGCCCATGTTTTGCGCTTTGTGTGTTTGTTTTTGCTGCTGTTGTCCAAGAGCTGGAGCCATAGTCTGCTCCAGTGTAGACCTGCTTTATTTTTTAATTTGCGCCCCAGGACGAGCCAGCTAGTTTCTTCATCACAGCGAGTCTTTGCATGGCTTTTCTTTGAATCTTTTCTATGTTTGGCCTCCAGGTAAGTCTGCTGTCGAGGGTAATTCCAAGGAATGAGGGTGTATCTGTTTGGAGTATTGTTTGGTTTTCTAAATTTATGAATACATTTTCCTTGTCTGAGGAGAGGGAAAAAACAGTTGCTGTGGCTTTTGAGTAGTTAATTTTAAGCCCCCCAGCTATTTCCACTGTTTTTTTTTGTAGTGGTGGTGTGATCAAATGACTGACATACAAAAATGAAGATTTGCTTGTTATATGTTGTTTTTATAAGTTCAAGTTACATATTTTGTTTTATTTTAAAATCTCAAATGTGAATTCTTGATTTAACTTGCAATTTTTCACAATTATTTTCAACAGATCCGTACATGTTGAAGAGGAACATCACAGGTATGGTAAACAATACTCGCATATATGAATACTGGGAGGATTCTATTCGCAAAGCATTTCACTACTTTGGTTTTCAAAGAGACACCAATGGAAAAAGTCACATTTCTCTAGAGTCGTTCATGGATAGAAAAGATAGTGATATTTTTGATACATCTGAGCAGAGAGAGCTGAAAGAAAACAAAGAAAAAGTAACACATAAAATAAGCAACGAAGTTGGTAATCTTGGTAACAAGGGAGTTCTAGCTACAGAGAAGCATAATGACTCAAAACTGACAAATGTTCAACATTCTCAACTACAAAGTTTAAGAAGTGAAAATAAGAGTAGTTCATACTCAGAAAGTGATAACTCAAACACTGGTACCAATATTGGTTTAACTCAAACCTATGATAGCAAATACCACCAACAACGAATGGATGGAAATTATACATCTTCTAGTACACATTCAAATGTTAATTCCAGCGTGTGCCAAATAAAGAAGGACAGTACAGATTCTTTGGTGTGTAAAAATAATGAAAATAAAAATGTACAATCTGGAAGTGCAGGTTCACATATCCAGAGCTCAACGAAACCCACCTCAGATCAAGCAGTGACAGGTGACAAACGACATGTCAACAAGAGAACATTGTCATCTGAAGATTTTGACTCTGGCCATGTTAATAGTGCTAACAGTGACCAAATTGCCCAGGTCACATCTTTGTCAGATATACCAAGCCGGAGATTGTCCCAGTCGAGCTCCTATTCATCTTCTGAAGAAATTGCAGAAGGTACTAAGAACATGAAATTAACTGACGAAAAGAAAGATGCATTCCAACTATTGGTACAGAAAGATTGCTATTATGAGTTTTCAGAAGAATTTTTGACAGATGGGAAGGTAGGCCAGATTTTTTTTCTTCCTTCAGATTACTTTTAATTTTTCTTGTTCATTTTGTGATGTGGGTATTTTGTGATATATTTTTAAAACAATGTTCAATCAGTTAATGAAATGATAGTATTTTGTGCGTATGTGTAATGTAGCTACACACAAATATTCTTGATATCCTTTCCATATCTTGTTTTTCCACCATTTAATTCTCTTTCTTGCAATGTTTTACTGAGTACATTTGTATATATATTTTTTTAAATTATTTATGACATTAATTTTGCATGCAATTTTGATTTCAAACTCAGTTTCTACAATTCTCTTCAAAAATGTTTTTGGGCTTTTGCTCTGTCACTCGACCGTGTGGTACTGGGGCTCGCAAGGAAGCAAAGAATAGTACCAATGTGACCTACAAGGCATGTTGTAAAAGGCGACTGATGTAGGGGCCTAAGAAGCTACCCTAGTAAATAAATAGTGTCACATAAATCAGATGTGCTGGCCTACTCGTAGGTGCATAACTAGCAAATGTACAATCGTTGTTAGGCTCAAATCGCATACAAATCATCCAGAGTGATTAACAAGGGGCCGATATGGAGTGTCGAAGAAGAAGAAGCTCTGTCAGTTTCTTTCCAGCATCCATGTTCTAGTAGTCATGTCAAGGTCTCTTATGAAGTCTTAATTGGTGGTCAAATTGGGTGATCAGGATTGTATAGGATGAGGTTGTTGTGGGTTTTTTTTTGGGGGAGGTGTGTTGATTAAGATATCTTTCTAAGTGGATCAGCACTTTAGAAAAAAATAAGTAGTATGTGCAAAATTTGTTTTTTTAATTTAAGTTTACTTCCTATAACAGGGTCCAGTTCTGTATGTAACTTATTGTAGATGGAAGGTCATTTGAAAATGTTGACCAAGACAAATTTGCGAATTCTTGTCTGCCCCCTCTACCCATGCATGTGAAGTTTGTCTGAAACACTTAGCAAAGTTCAGTGTGAGTATATATTGTCTGAACACTTAGTAAAGTACTATGTGTGTATATATTGTCTGAAACACTTAGTAAAGTACTATGTGTGTATATATTGTCTGAAACACTTAGTAAAGTACTATGTGTGTATATATTGTCTGAAACACTTAGTAAAGTACCATGTGTGTATATATTGTCTGAAACACTTAGTAAAGTGCTATGTGTGTATATATTGTCTGAAACACTTAGTAAAGTACTATGTGTGTATATATTGTCTGAAACACTTAGTAAAGTACTATGTGTGTATATATTGTCTGAAACACTTAGTAAAGTACTATGTGTGTATATATTGTCTGAAACACTTAGTAAAGTACTATGTGTGTATATATTGTCTGAACAACTTAGTAAAGTACCATGTGTGTATATATTGTCTGAAACACTTAGTAAAGTACTATGTGTGTATATATTGTCTGAAACACTTAGTAAAGTACTATGTGTGTATATATTGTCTGAAACACTTAGTAAAGTACTATGTGTGTATATATTGTCTGAACAACTTAGTAAAGTACCATGTGTGTATATATTGTCTGAAACACTTAGTAAAGTGCTATGTGTGTATATATTGTCTGAAACACTTAGTAAAGTACTATGTGTGTATATATTGTCTGAACAACTTAGTAAAGTACCATGTGTGTATATATTGTCTGAAACACTTAGTAAAGTACCATGTGTGTATATATTGTCTGAACAACTTAGTAAAGTACCATGTGTGTATATATTGTCTGAAACACTTTGTAAATTACGATGTATTTTTGTGAGTATATCCTACCTCTCTTAGTCACTTTTTCAACTTCGAGAGAAGACAGTGGTTCTGTTCTTCACTACTCCAGAAACCACACAAGGGACAGAATGTGTGCAGATAATATATTCTTTAAGTCTCTCTAATTTTTACTTTTTTTACACACCAGTTTTTAACTACATTTTATACCAATTTCCATTTTGATCTGTTTTTCTGTGCACCGCCATGAGTCCGGTTGTTCAGGCCTGCTTTTCAACAATTCCTATGCAAGAAAATTGAACAATAAATGCATGAAATCAGTTGATTATACAATGGAGATATACAAAACTTTGAATTTTCGCACATGTAAAATTACTTTTTAAAATTTGTATAATTTGTCAAATTTGTTTTATGGCGTGAAAACCTGGAGAAAAACAAAATGAAACCGCTAGAGAATTCAAGACCTTTGTAAATGCATGTTTACATAGAATAAAGGGATGAGATGATATAATCATCATCAAGGTGCGTATCCTTTATAGGATGTTGCTCTCTTTGCAGCACATCTGAAATTCACTCTGTCTCTTGCCAGTTCACCCACTTGGTCGATGGTCATGTTCATGGTTTCTTTAATATCTTGTACCGTCTTGGTCTTGACTAGAGAATTCAAGACCTTCGTAAATGCATGTTTACATAGAATAAAGGGATGAGATGATATAATAAGATTACAAATAATGAGTTCAGAGAAAGAACTAAGCAGATTCTAGTGGAAAAAGAGCTAAGGAAGAGACACTGGCAATGGATAGGACACACATTGAGAAGGTCGACTGGAAACATTGCAAGACATGCACTGTTTTGGAACCCGCAGGGAAGGTGGAGATGGGGAAGGCCTAGAAATACCTGGAGACTGATATTAAAAGAATAGGCAAGACGTGGAAAGAGAGGAAGGACTGGAAGAAGTTTGTTGAAGACCTGTGCTCTGTTGGGAGTTGAAAGGTGTAGAAGAAGAAAATCACTTAGGAGAGTTCCATTAAGTATCGTTATTATACTTAATCACGGTATTTGTTGATACAAAGAAAGAACACATGTTCATTTCTTTTATCTCTAACACTATAAATTATCTTATCCTCTTAACCTGTGAACAAGTCATAATATAATGTTATGTTTCATGTTTAGCTATGGTTGGACTCAATTTGTACGACTTGGCAGGGCGTGTGAATTTTATGAAGACTTTAGAGCAGTTCATACAGACCCAATTTAAAGGTAAGTAATGTTCGTTTTTTATAAACTTCTGAACCTTTCATTTTATTGTAATTTATCATGTTATTATAATGTACTTTGATAGAGCTAGCTACATGATTTCACCTACCCTGAGATCAAAGGTAACTTTAAAAAGTAGCCTGTTCACTCGTCAGGGGACTTGAACTGAATACATTTTTAGCATGAGGTGAGCATTGTTAGTCAGCAACGTAGAGACACCAATTATATATGCCGTTATTAGAACATTAAAATAATCTATAATATTTTATAGTTAAAAAAATGTGAGTAATTATATTACCTGTCTCTGTGTGCAGATGCAAATTTGGCTCTGTTTGGATCTTCCTGTAATGGCTTTGGCTTTATAACAAGTGATATGGATATCTGTTTGACTTTTTCTCAGAGAAAGGTATAGTATGGATATCAGAACCATAGAAACTTAGAATATAAATGTTTGACCATCTACTGAAGAAAAGTATAGCTTTCATACTTTTTTTACTAGGTAAAGATTTGTATGTTTTTTGTGGGTATCTTAGAAATGATGATATCACTCCAGTCTATTCATGTTATAGGTTATGAATATCTTGGTTCACTGCTAACACCAGATGGAAATGGGATGAAGGAAATTAAAAGAACAAACATGGCTTTACAAAAATTAAACAACTCAAAACAGTATGGAACGGAACTGATAAGAAAACAAAGATCAGAATACTAAGAGCATGCATTTTCTCAGTGGCAACATATGGGTGTGAAGCATGGACATTTAATAAAGCAGTGGAAAAACATATATGTGCTTTTGAATATAAGTGTTACAGAAGAGTCCTTCGTATATCTTGGACAGAGAAGAGAACAAATAGATCTATACAGAAAGAACTCAAAATCAAAGAAAACTGGCTGATGCTACAAATAAGAAAGAGAAAATTGAGATATTTTGGACATATAAAAAGACATGAAGGGCTGGAGAAGACCATCATAGAAGAAGGCATGCCGGCAAAGAGAAGAAGAGGAAGACCATGGAGAGGAAGGATTCAGGATGTAACTGATGGTTTGAACATGACTGCTACAGAGGCAGGACATCTGACCTATGAGAGAGAGAAATTCTGGAGGACTGTTGGAGTGGCAAAGTTCTGCTCAGGACAAGCTATTTGATGATGATTCATGTTATTGTTTCTATGTTCCAAGCATTGTTGTAATTAACTGGGTTTTTTTAATTATAGTGCAAACCAACTTCTTCAGTCTTAATCAGTTATCGTATTTGGCTAGAAAATTTGCAGGATTCTTCTCAAAGTTATTTTCAAATGTTTCCAACTTGTGTATGATGCTGTGTGTCATTTTCCAGCACTCACTACTGTATAACAACACTCTTAGGACACTACTTCTATATATTTTAAGTTTTGTTTCAATATTTAATCTGTTAGCTTTCCAGATTTTGTTGAGCATAGCGAAAATTTGACTTGTTTTCTTGATTATTTCAATGATTTATTCTTTTAAATCAACATCCTGCAAAACTGTATTTCCAAGGTATACAAAATCTTGAACTTCTTCCATGATTTTATTTTGTAACATAATTGGGTTTTCCAAGTTTTGGTTATTTCTCATTACTTTCATTTTTACAATATGAACTTAAAGTCCTATTGTTTGAGCGGCTCTGAAAAGTCTATTTTCATTTGAGTGTCCTCCTATCAATACCATGGACAGAAAAAGAAAGAACACTGATGTCCTGAAAGAACTGAATGTTAAAAGACAATTGGCTGATAAACAACATACTATACAGAAAAATTAGATACTTTGGTCACATCAAGCGTCACGATGGCCTGGAGAGAAAACAATATTAGAGGGCATGGTCCCAGGACGCAGAGGCAGACCAAGAAGAAGATGGCTACAAGATATTAAAGAAACCATGAATATGACCATCGACGAAGTGGGTGAACTGGCTAGAGACAGAGTGAATTTCAGATGCGCTGCAAAGAGAACAATGACCTATAAAGGATACGCACCCTGATGATGATGTCCTCCTATCAGCTGACCATAAAAAACTAATATCATCTACATAATCCAAACCTTCCAGTATTGAGGTAAAACAAGAAAGCTGAAAGAATACATAATCCTGTCCAACTCCTGTTTTTACCTTCAAACACTGTCAAGTGACTATTGCAAACTACTTGACACTGAAAGCCTACATATAATTCATTAATTACACTAACCATTTTTTGTTGGTATTCCATAATGTTGAAGTGAGTATCTTCCATAGAGCTTCTCTGTGCACACTGTCAAATGCATTTTCAAAGTCAACAAAAAAGCTTATAGATGGAATGACAATTGTATAACTTTTTTACTTTCAGGACATTTTATATTTGAGTGTGTGTGTGTATATATATATATATATATATATATATATATATATATATATATATATATATATATATATATATATATATAAAAATAAACAAGATTTAGGAAAACTAGGCATGAAGAAACAATTATTAAGAGAAATAAAATTCAGACAAATAAAGTATTTTGGGCACATAAAAAGACATGACACCATGATAAAACATTTACTAGAGGGAAAGTTGAGGGGGGGAAGAGCAAGAGGAAGACCGAGAGATAAGTGGGAGGAAACTTTAAGAAATGGACAGGTTACAGTCTGGCAGTGTGCAGCACCAAGGCGAAAGACAGAGGATGCTGGAGATTCATTGCAGCCAACCTTCGATGTGGAGACGGCACCTGATGATGATGATATATAAATATAATATTTTATCATTTATTATTATTTGTTGACTGGTTTTATAGCATCTTTTGATTATACTTGCTTTCTTTTCTCTAATCCTGTTTTGTCTCACAGCGTCAGGATAAGAAGAGATTTCTACAACTGAATTTTGTGTGCACCTCATTCATGGTGTACTGCCTCTTGTTATTTCTGTGGTTCACCTTTTGCCTTTTATCCACTTTTTCTTAGCAGTATTGCCCTTTGAGGCGCACTGGCTATTGGTCTAATTATGTGGCCAAACCATTTAATTTATTGTTTCTTGATGTATTCATTTCTGTACTGGACTCTTCTTGATACTTCTAGCACTATGTTTTCTAGTTTTTTTTTTTTTTTATCATTTCATGTCAATGTCCAGGTTTAGCATTGATATCATAATGTCTATTCTGGTGATATTAATAACTATTATCCTGCTGTTTAGTGAACTGTTTATAGCCATATTTATATTTTTTGTTCAATCAGGATATTTATATTGTCTAATAATTTATAACCAATTTCAACTTTGTATTTTTAACCTTCAGTCATGCTCAACAAAATCTGGAAATTCAAAGGATTAAATCTTAGAACAAAAATTAAAATATATAGAAGCTGTGCCCTGGGAGTGATATTATACAGTAGTGAGTGCTGGAAAATGATATAGAAGCTGTGCCCTGGGAGTGATATTATACAGTAGTGAGTGCTGGAAAATGATATAGAAGCTGTGCCCTGGGAGTGATATTATACAGTAGTGAGTGCTGGAAAATGATATAGAAGCTGTGCCCTGGGAGTGATATTATACAGTAGTGAGTGCTGGAAAATGATCCACGACATCATACACGGAGACATTCCATAATAAATGGTTAAGAAGAATCCTGCAAATTTTCTGGCCAAATACGATAGAAAATGAAGAACTTTTTAAACAAATAAACTGTATCATTGGAGACCATAATTAAAAGATTGAGGTGGATTGTGCATGTATGTTGGATGCTAGTTGGGGTTGTGGCTAGGACACCTCTCCATTGAACAGCAGATGAGAAAGGAAAGCCTGAAAGTCAACATAGAGAAAACTGTGGAAAAGAGTTGAAAGATTGTGGCCTGAAGTGAGAAACAATTGATAGAAAAGCAGCAGAACGGCAGCAATGGGAATCTCTTGTGAAAGCCTTATGTATCAAACAAGACATAAAGACGGTATTGATAGATTTCATACTTTAACAATATATTTCTGCTGTCTACATGAATGATTTCTGCTATTCCTTGTTAAACCAGGTACTTGACAAGCCCTGGCTGATTGAATCCCTTGCCAAGAAATTAAAACAACACAAGGATCTTATATTAGTGCAAGCAATCTCAACTGCCAAGGTGCCTATTGTCAAGTTTACTTTGAGAAGAAATAACTTGGAAGGAGACATCAGCCTCTATAATATCCTTGTAGGTTGATGTGTGTGTATGTGTCTCAACATATTGGTTTATATCAACTGTGTTCACGTTGAGCACATAAAAGAACTCTTGGTAATTGAATACTGATAAAAGCAGGCTGCAAAGCTGCTGCCTGGGGAAAATTAATTGAAAAGATTAAAATAAAATTCCGACAACATTTTCACCATCTAAATAATTACATCAGGAACCCTTGACATTGCTATGGAGCTTGTGCACTGCCGATAAGATCATCCTATGTAAGAAAGAGATTTGAACACATGATATTTTCACTAAAAATGCAATTATGTTGGTCCAATAAATAAAACAATCAATGTGAAATGTGGATTTATAATGATATTTATTCATTGCTATCAATCATGGCAACAACTTTAGTGTTATTTATGTTGTCGTTCATCTGCAACTTGTTCGAAGGTGACTATACAACACGAAACAGTGCAGAAGTCTTCAGTATTACATCTTGAGAAGCCTTGGAAAACAACCTGTGTGAAAGTGGTTCCATTTCTTGGTGTATCTACTATATACTGTCCATGTTTTGCATACATACAGCAGACTAGTCAGCACTTACAGCATTTCACATATCTTGATTAGTGGTGCAAGACTGATTCTGTTTCAAATCCATACATTATTACATACCACATGCAAAAGATGACCTCAAAGTGAACCTTATAGATAACAGAGGTGGCAAAAAACACTTTTTATGAAGCACACACAAAAGACTGCTTTTTCTCTCTCTCTCTCTCTCTCTCTCTCTCTCGATCACCGCTCAGACCAATGTTCCAGATCTCCCCATAAATTCTATTCATGTGGAAATCTGATTCATGCAGCCTTAGCATTGGTGTGTTTTACGTCACATCTTGTCTTCAGCACCATTTGGAGCTCTGGTGCTTATCCTTCGGCGATGTGTCCGGTTTCAGCCAGTGTTTACTCGGTTCGCTCTCCACTCTGTAACCATCTATGGGTTTTTTACAGTGTGAGTTAGCTAGCCCCACGCCCAACCTCCTTAATCGCCTCTTATGACATGCGTGGCAGGTAACAGTGGTTCTATTCTTTAACCCCAATTTGGGCCCCGGTAACCACTCGGGCGAAGCCTGTTTTAGAAATCTCTTCTTGTCCTGACGTGAGGCCGAACTGGATTCGAGAAAATAAAAATAGAAGAAGATCCAAAAAAAGAGGTGATTGCTTTAATTATCGTTTGGATGATTTCCGTATAAATGTTCACAGCAGTACTGAGTCTGTCTGTATCATCTATTTCAGGCACAGCATAACACCAAACTGCTGCTATGTTATAGTCAGATCGACCCTCGAGTACAAATCTTGGGATATGCCATCAAGAACTTTGCAAAGGTATCAGAATATTTGTAAACATTCAACTTTATCTGCTTGGTTTTCCTATTCTATATTCATAGTTAATATATATATATCACAAAAATTTTGTGACAAACATCTGGAAAAAAGCAGTCATAGTTTTAAGGACATTTAATATGAATTGGGTGGAGCGAGTGGCCGAATGGGTTAGTGTGCAGGAGACCCAGGGGCATAAGAAAATCATCGCCTGAACAGTTTCGCTGGGATTGCACTAGTCATTCAGCCAATAAATTCCACAAGCACATCGCGCTGCCCCCCAGTCTTATACCGCCTAAAAGTGGTCTTACTGACAGTAACTACAGTTAAAATAACAGTAATATGAATGCATGGAAACAAACATTATTGTGGCAGCTGGAACAAAAATTACCGGAAAGAGAGTTACATGTAGACAAAAAAATAAAGATACAGAACGGCCTGAGATCATGGCATTAAAGAACGTTGACAGTGAAGGTGATCACCAACTGGTAGGACAGAGAGTTGTGAAGACATGTGAAATCAAATGAGAAAAACTGTGGGTGAAATCAAATGAGAAAACTGTAAAGTAAATAATAAAACGATTGGAGAATTTGAAACAAAAGATGAATATAAAATGGAACGAATTCAGAAGAAGTGATGAAATCAGAGACATGTCTGGTCAACCACTAGTGACAACTGTTATAAGAAAGAGAAGATGGAGGTATGTTGGACACACCTTGAGGAGAAATGATCAACGAATATCAAAGCAGGCATTGAAGTGGGATGCAAAGGGTTCAAGAAAGAGATGTCGACCTAAGGAGACCATGAAACGAACTTTGCTGAGAGAGGCAGGAAATATCGGTCTCATTTCCATGGAGGAGATTGAGCGAGTTGCCCAGGATAGAGTGGTATGGAGAAATTACTTGCAGGCCCTATGTAACGTATAACAGTACGAGAGGAATTATTATATTATATTACTATTGCACGGGTATGTGATCCTAGAGATAAATAACATTGTTTTGTCCATATTACTATTGTCCAGGTATGTGATATTGGAGATGCATCAAGGGGAAGCCTATCATCCTATGCTTACATTCTCATGATGATCTACTATCTCCAGCAGGTGACACCACCAGTTATCCCAGTCCTCCAGGAGGTAACATTTAATCATTTTACTTTTTATGCATACATTTTGTTTAAGATGTATATATCTAATTAGCTTATCCTGACACATTTGCTCATATCAACAGGGTTAACCACACTTTGGTATTTCTGTGACTTGCACAGTGAACATGGGTACATTACACCCCAGTTCATAGGCCCTTGCGGCATGTAGGACAGGTACATCCACATTTTCTTGGCCTAACGTTAGTAATCAATTACTAATGAGGAACTAAATGAAAAAATCCAAACACCAGTGAAACAAAAGTTGTTTTTTTTAAATTTCAATCACGACCTTTTGAGCTGCATTGCCGCTAACTATTCCTGCTTGTCTCTTATTTTATTAATGTTATTGGTTACTGAACTGACATCACAGCACTCCAGCCAGACCCACAAAAGCTCAGTCTCCTCCAACAGATGTCAAAGTGTATGCATACTGATGGTTCCATGTCTCGCTGGTTCGATTTTGTAATGTTATAATATATAGCACATCACCTGTGTGGTGCCGGCGCCCACAAGGGAAGCAAATAATAGGACCACTGCGAGCTACAAGGAATATCCTAAGAGGCGTCTGATGTAGGACCTAGGGAAGCTACGCTAGTAAATAAAAAGCATCACAGAAATCAGATGTGCTTGCCAGAAATCGGATGTGCTGGCCTACTCGCAGGCGCATAACTGGCACAGCATACAATCTCTCTTAGGCTCAGATCACATACAAATCTCACAGTGTGATTAACAAATGGTCGATATGGAGTGTTCGAAGAAGAAGAAAATATTTATATTGTATAACATGTAATATATATTTGATCAGAATTGCGATAAATTTACAATACATTTTTTATTATTTAATTGTAGTTGGGAAAACTGGACAACTTTTTAAAAAAAAAAGATATTGTTATAATAGAAATGAATCGAGTAATCTGTAAATGTTTATTAGATTCATGCTTGAGCTGTTTAGTTTCTGAATACTTGTCTTAAGGTAACTGTCTGCTTTAAATGTCAGTTTGTATATAATCTGGTAGGAAATGTAACTAAAAATATGTTTTCTTTGTTTGTTCTCTGCAGTTGTATCAGGGCAAAATAAAACCACAGTTTATAATTGAAGACTATGATGCTTGGTTCATGGAGGACCTCAGTCAGCTGGTAAAATAGCTTTTGTTTTATTTAATGCAGGGTATTCTCATTGTTTTAATTGTTGATGTTATTGAACTGTCATCCTAGTCCTTCCAACAGACCTATAGGGGCTCAATATCCCCTAGAAGAAGATGAAGGGTATGTATACGATGGCTCGCTGGTTAAACACACTCCTCACTCTACTTATCAGGCATCCTATTCTACTTGTCGTTACTGCTTGTAGTACCATTTTTAAGGGCAGTGTAGGACTGCTGGGACTATAGCGTGAGGAATTTAATGGCCGCATGGCTAGTGCAGTCGTCATGAAGCTGTTCAGGTTAAGATTTTTCTTTTATAGTTCTACTTTTTAGTTACAAGTTCTACTTGTACATCGTGTAATTCCTCGTTTGGTAGATTCAATGTCAATTTTAGTGTCTTTATTTTAGGATCTTCATTCTACATACACTCCTCTCCTCCATTCTATACACACTCCTCCATTCTATATACACTCCTCTCCTCCATTCTTTACTGTATATATTCATGTTCAAAATAATTGGTTTGTCTCTATGATCTTCCTTATTAGTTTCCTTTTCATTCCTGTTTTTTTTTCTTCTTTGAACGCTCCATAATGACGAACCATTAAACCACTCTTTGTGATTTGTATGTGATCTGAGCCTAAGAACGATTGTGCATTGTGCCAGTTATGGGCCTACAAGTAGGTCAGCACATCCGATTTCTGCTACGTATTCTATTTACTAGCGTAGCTTCCATAGGCCCCTACCTCAGTCACCTCTTACAACATGCCTTGTAGGTCGCAGTGTTACTATTTTTTGCTCCCTAAAACTGCCACAGCAACATACAGGC
The DNA here is from genome assembly GCA_020796225.1 of Arion vulgaris. Taxonomy (NCBI): domain Eukaryota; kingdom Metazoa; phylum Mollusca; class Gastropoda; order Stylommatophora; family Arionidae; genus Arion; species Arion vulgaris. Next base: position 18,859,677 of record CM036763.1, on the reverse strand, counting down.
GCTTTTTTTTTTTTTTTTTTTTACATTTTC
>CM036763.1:18124647-18254647 GCA_020796225.1 Arion vulgaris | reverse complement strand
CACTACGAGAGCAAATACCTAACCTACGCCACAGAGAGTACTACGAGAGCAAATCCTAACCACTGCACTACAGAGAGTACTACGAGAGCAAAGTACCTAACCACTACTGCCACAGAGGCACTACGAGAGGCAAGTACCTAACCACTACGCCACAGAGAGCACTACGAGAGGCAAGTACCTAACCACTACGCCACAGAGAGGCACTACGAGAGGCAGATACCTAACCACTGCATCACAGAGAGCACTACGAGAGGCAAGTACCTAACCACTACGTCACAGAGGCACTACGAGAGCAAGTACCTACCACTACGCCACAGAGAGCACTACGAGAGGCAAAGTACCTAACCACTACTCCACAGAGAGCACTACGAGAGCAAAGTACCTAACCACTACGTCACAGAGAGCACTACGAGAGGCAAATACCTAACCTACTATGCCACAGAGAGCACTGAGGAGCAATCCTAACCTACGTCCAAGAGAGCACTACGAGAGGCAAGTACCTAACCACTACGCCACAGAGAGCACTACGAGAGGCAAGTACCTAACCACTACGTCACAGAGAGCACTACGAGAGGCAAGTACCTAACCTACGCCACAGAGAGGCACTACGAGAGGCAGATACCTAACCCTACGCACAGAGGCACTACGAGAGCAATACCTAACCACTACGTCACAGAGAGCACTACGAGGGCAAATACCTAACCACTATGCCACAGAGGCACTACGAGGCAAGTACCTAACCACTACGTCACAGAGAGCACTACGAGAGGCAAGTACCTAACCACTAGCACAGAGAGCACTACGAGAGGCAAGTACCTAACCACTACGTCACAGAGAGCACTACGAGGCAAGTACCTAACTCACTATGCCACAGAGACACAAACATTCAACGATTGAGTTTGAGCAGAGAAACTCATCAAGCGATAAGAGAAATTATGTTCAAATAAAAGTATTATGTTCAAATAAAAAGTAATTATGTTCAAACAAAAGTAATTATGTTCAAACAAAAGTAATTATGTTCAAATAAAAAGTAATTATTTCAAAAAAAGTTATTATGTTCAAATAAGTAATTATGTTCAAAAAAAGTAATTATGTTCAAACAAAAAGTAATTATTTCAAACAAAAGTAATTATGTTCAAATAAAAAGTAATTATGTTCAAACAAAAAGTAATTATGTTCAAATAAAAAGTAATTATGTTCAAATTAAAAGTAATTATGTTCAAATAAAAAGTAATTATGTTCAAATAAAAAGTAATTATGTTCAAATTAAAAGTAATTATGTTCAAATAAAAAGTAATTATGTTCAAACAAAAAGTAATTATGTTCAAACAAAAAGTAATTATGTTCAAATAAAAGTAATTATGTTCAAATAAAAGTAATTATGTTCAAATAAAAGTAATTATGTTCAAATAAGTAAATTATGTTCAAATAAAAGTATTATGTTCAAATAAAAGTAATTATGTTCAAATAAAAAGTAATTATGTTCAAATAAAAAGTAAATATGTTCAAATAAAAAGTAATTATGTTCAAATAAAAAGTAATTATGTTCAAATAAAAAGTAATTATGTTCAAATAATAAGTAATTATGTTCAAATAAAAAGTAAATTATGTTCAAATAAAAAGTAATTATGTTCAAATAAAAAGTAAATTATGTTCAAATAAAAAGTAATTATGTTCAAACAAAAAGTAATTATGTTCAAACAAAAAGTAATTATGTTCAAATAAAAAGTAATTATGTTCAAATTAAAAGTAATTATGTTCAAATAAAAAGTAATTATGTTCAAATAAAAAGTAATTATGTTTAAATAAAAAGTAATTATGTTCAAATAAAATGTAATTATGTTCAAATAAAAAGTAATCATGTTCAAATTAAAAGTAATTATGTTCAAATTAAAAGTAATTATGTTCAAATAAAAAGTAATTATGTTCAAATTAAAAGTAATTATGTTCAAATAAAAAGTAATTATGTTCAAATAAAAAGTAAATTATGTTCAAATAAAAAGTAATTATGTTCAAATAAAAAGTAATTATGTTCAAACAAAAAGTAATTATGTTCAAATAAAAAGTAATTATGTTCAAATAAAAAGTAATTATGTTCAAACAAAAAGTAATTATGTTCAAATAAAAAGTAATTATGTTCAAATAAAAAGTAATTATGTTCAAATAAAAAGTAATTATGTTCAAATAAAAAGTAATTATGTTCAAATAAAAAGTAATTATGTTCAAATTAAAAGTAATTATGTTCAAATAAAAAGTAATTATGTTCAAATAAAAAGTAATTATGTTCAAATAAAAATGTATTATGTTCAAACAAAAAGTAATTATGTTCAAATAAAAAGTAATTATGTTCAAATAAAAAGTAATTATGTTCAAATAAAAAGTAATTATGTTCAAATAAAAAGTAATTATGTTCAAATTAAAAGTAATTATGTTCAAATAAAAAGTAATTATGTTCAAATTAAAAGTAATTATGTTCAAATAAAAAGTAATTATGTTCAAATAAAAAGTAATTATGTTCAAATAAAAAGTAATTATGTTCAAATAAAAAGTAATTATGTTCAAATAATAAGTAATTATGTTCAAATAAAAAGTAAATTATGTTCAAATAAAAAGTAATTATGTTCAAATAAAATGTAAATTATGTTCAAATAAAAAGTAATTATGTTCAAACAAAAAGTAATTATGTTCAAACAAAAAGTAATTATGTTCAAATTAAAAGTAATTATGTTCAAATAAAAAGTAATTATGTTCAAATAAAAGTAATATGTTCAAATAAAAAGTAATTATGTTTAAATAAAAAGTAATTATGTTCAAATAAAATGTAATTATGTTCAAATAAAAAGTAATTATGTTCAAATTAAAAGTAATTATGTTCCAAATAAAAGTAATTATGTTCAAATAAAAAGTAATTATGTTCAAATTAAAATTAATTATGTTCAAATAAAAGTAATTATGTTCAAATAAAAGTAAATTATGTTCAAATAAAAGTAATTATGTTCAAATAAAAGTAATTATGTTCAAATAAAAATATTATATTCAAACAAAAGTAATTATGTTCAAATAAAAAGTAATTATGTTCAAATAAAAAGTAATTATGTTCAAATAAAAAGTAATTATGTTCAAATTAAAAGTAATTATGTTCAAATAAAAAGTAATTATGTTCAAACAAAAAGTAATTATGTTCAAATAAAAACTAATTATGTTCAAATAAAAAGTAATTATGTTCAAACAAAAAGTAATTATGTTCAAATAAAAAGTAATTATGTTCAAATAAAAAGTAATTATGTTCAAATTAAAAGTAATTATGTTCAAATAAAAAGTAATTATGTTCAAATAAAAAGTAACAGTTCTAAAAATAAGAACAACCCGTGTTCAAATTAGAAATTGTGTACAAATAGAAATTATATTTAAATAACGCCGAGTGGTTACCGGGGCCCAAATTTTTGGGGGTAAAGAATAGAACTACTGTTACCTGCCACGAATGTCGTAAGAGGCGTCTAAGGAGGTTTGGCTGAAATGCTAGGAATGCTAACCCAAAACAAACGCTTGCAGAAAACGGATGCACCAGGCCGTAACATGGTGCAACGACCTCTCACAATGAGGAATGGGATAACTGATTCTACGGTCACCAATCTGCCTCGGAGATTTAGCCATGCAGTAAGAATGTCAGACCTACCATCGCCAGGGTGGCCAAAACTTACTGCGGAAGAGGTCGGCACAAACGGGGAAGCAGAAATCATAGGAATTATATCCTATATAACTACCCCCAGTATGCAGATTTGAGAAGAATGAGGTGGCCCACTTACACTAGTGTCCCAAGACAAACTGTATGGCGGGGCTGACAAGCTGAGGCAGACGGTTGGTTTTATTAGAGAATCAGAAATCCCAATCTAGTAAGAACGTAGAAGAAGAAATATTGAAATAAAACGATATGTATGGTTTGATTTTGCTATATAACAAATTCGCACAAAAGAAGTTTTTGTGTTAAAAAAGACTTTTGAGTTTTAAAATTTGAAATTGTGTGTTCAAATGTAATGAAATCTCTTTCAAATAAGAAAATAAATTTGCTATTTGGTACTACCCTCCTTAGAAAAGACATCGGCACTCTCATTGCCTGCAATGCCATAGTGGGATGAAATTCACTGCAAGTGAATTTCTGCATTTTCTGACAGCTGAGCAAGTTCTCTGTTTAGGTTTTGTAACGTGCTGTCAGCGGATTTAGCCTTCAAAGCTTGTATAGACTGGAAGACAAATACTGGATATGATTATGGAAAGAACTCCTCAAAGACCTAAGCAGAATAGACCAGGTCATTATATTTCGCCTACACAGCAGAATTCACAAACAACTTGTACATACTAGGAATATAGGAATAACTCAAACAGCTCTCTGACAGTGTCAGCAGGCGGAACAAACACCGGAGCATATCCTGCAAGACTGTCCTCTCCTGTGTCAGCTGAGAAGCAGCATATGGCCACACCCAGTCGACCTAAAAACTAAGCTTTGGGGAAACCTGAAAGACCTGAAGCTGACTGCCCAGTTTGTGGTCCACAGTAAACTAAAAGCATGACCAGAGATCGCTGAAGAAGAAGAAGAGAAATCAGAAAACATTGTATTAAAAACAAGTAAGAAAATTAGCTGAATCAAGAAGTTATTTTGTTCAGATAAGATAAGACTGCGTAGAAATAAATTTAAAACAGTTTTCACACTGAAAATAATGACCTTCATAAGGATAAAAAATTTACTGACAGAAGAAAATAAAATAATATTAAGATATAAAGTTACTTAGTTAAACCATAAATTGTGAAGAATTAAGACTACAAGCTGTACTTCAATCATAAATTGTGAAGAATTAAGACTAAATTATACTTCAATCATAAATTGTGAAGAATTAAGACTAAACTGTACTTCAATCATAAATTGTGAAGAATTAAGACTAAACTGTACTTCAATCATAAATTGTGAAGAATTAAAGACTAAATTAAGTACTTCAATCATAAATTAGGAAAAAATTAAGACTAAACTGTACTTAAAATCGAAAACTTATTTTGTAAAGAAGTGATAGGGTGTTTAATAAACGAAAATATGTTCCAATTGATTATTGAACATAATGGTAAATAAATAAAACAAGGGAGGTAAAGATGTTGAATTTATCATAACTAGATAAAGACTCTGTAGAGTGAGCGTCTGTAGCTCAAGCGGTAGTGAGCTCGATCACAAACCCAAGCGTACCTGGTTCAAACCCACGGTGGGCAAGTTTGGACGCAAATTAGTTTCCGTGGAATTTTCACAAAAGGTAAAAATAGATCTCATCGTCCAGAAAGCAATGGCAAACTACTGACCGTATAAGTGGTGCCTAGAAAATCAATGACTCGTTTACTGTGGTTGATGGCTACGTCCTGTAAAGGATATACTACGATTTTCATTTCAGATAAAGACTGAGGGACTGATAACAAATAGAGGACTGAGATGGTATGATAAGATTACAAACGAGGAACTCAGAGAAATAAATAAGCAGATGCCAGTAGAGAAAGACCCAAGGAAGAGACGCTGGTGATGGATAGGACATACATTGAGACGACCGGAAGAATTGCAAGACATGCACTGCTTTGGAACCCGCAGGAAAGAGAGTAGGGAAGACCTAGACAGACCTGGAGAGAGAGCTAGAGGCTGATATTAAAAGGATAGGTAAAACATGGAAAGAGTTGGAAGGGATGTCAAGAGTTAGGAAAAGCTTGAAGAAGTTTGTTGAAGACCTGTGCTCCGGTGGGAGTTGAATGGTGAAGATAAAGACTGGAACAAGTATCAAGTTATGTATATCTTAGATATATAATAACAGATCTACAGCCAGAAGGATTGGCTTCATAGCACCATATTTTAGTCACGTCAAAGATAAGACACTGTTGTAATAGGGTCTCTATTCGATGTGGTTAAGCGTGTGGTTAAGCGATGTGGTTAAGCGAGTGGTTAAGCGATGTGGTTAAGCGTGTGGTTAGCAGTGGTTGAAGCGTGTGGTTAAGCGATGTGGTTTGAATGCGAATGGTTAAGCGATGTGGTTAAGCATGTGTTAACGATGTGGTTAAGCATTGGTTAAGCGATGTGGTTAGCGATGTGGTTAGCGATGATGAGTTAAGCGATGTGAGTTAAGCGATGTGCGTTAACGATTGGATTGAGCGATGTGAATGTTAAGACGTTTGTCTGTCATTCTGAAGGTTGTGGGTTCGAATCCGGACCGAGTCCTGTGCTATTTTTATGCGATACTCTAAATTGTTACTGGACGCTGCACGTTGTTCGTAGCTCTTGTGCAAGCACTTTCGGTAGTGTGTGCCATTTCTTCGACAGAAATGAAGCTATAGAAAAACCGGTCAATGAAGTCAATCCGTCGCCTTTAGATCCTTTAGGCACTGTTGGAACGTCTGGTTGAATGGATTAGAGGTGCGAGCTCAAAGTGAGAACCAAGTTCAATCACCGGTAAGGCCAATCATTTTTTGCTTTCGGGCATAAAATCCTAACCTGAACAATTACGCGGCCACTGCACTAGCCATGTGGCCATTAGTTCCACAGCACACACCCTCCTTCCCCCTGTTCTACACCACGCTACAAACGTATTTCTGGCAGTAACATCATTTTTTAAAGACACTTGTCAATCATCCTGGAAGAGAATGTGTAAGGTAGAAGAGCAAGGAGAAAATAGAGATACAGTTACAAAGAGATCATTACGATGTAGACATGGTAAAGTCTGGCAGATCGTATCGTCAGGGCAAGGGACATAACTTATTGGAGAACCATTACAGCAAACCTTCGAGGCGGAAACGGCCTGAGATTGATTGATTGATTGATTGAACATAACTCACAGCAGTCTAGACAGAGAAATCTTGAAACGACTATATCGATTACCAAATGACGTCAGTTAATATTAATTCTGCACGGTTTCTCAAGCTTCCTGACAAACAAATTAGATGAACATTTTAAACTAAGGGGACGTAAATAACTTGGAATCAAATATTTGTCACTTTCTATTTCAGAACTATAACACTGAGTTACGGTACTTTACTCTCGCTTCAAAAGTGTTCTGTTCTCATTCCCCGGGGATTAATTTGAATACTTTTCCGTCGATACCTCTTATCGCTTCCTAGCATTTTGGTTAAGATAAAAGTGTAGTACCCAACACTTGATCGCGGTCAGAAGGTGGGAGACCCCGAGTTGTTACCGGGGCCCAAATTGGGGTGTAAAGAATAGAACCACTGTTACCTGCCACGCATGTCGTAAGAGGTGATTAAGGAGGTTGGGTCTGGAACTAGCTACCCACATCCTAAAAACACTCGATGGCGACAGAATGTAGAGCGAATCGAGTAAACGCTGCCTGAAACCGGACACATCGCTGAAGGATAAGCACCATAGCTCCAAATGGAGATGAAGATGTGACGTAAAACACACCAATGCTAAGGCTGCATGAATCAGATTTCCACATGAATAGAATTTATGGGGAAATCTGGTACATCAGTCTGGACGGTGATCGCAAGAGAGTGAAAGAGAGAGAGAGAAGGTGGGAGCCTTCATAAAGAAAATAAGCACACTTTTGTACACACAAACAAGTTCAGAGCAGCTGTAGTTCGAAAGGATGGGACAATCGGAGTTGACTTGTTTACGCTTACTAGTTTCACTTGTTGCAACACTTCTGAGTAGGGCGCAATTAAAAATATGTCACAAAAATCTCTGATCTCTATGTTGATTGATTGATTGATTGATAGGACCATCATCATTGCACTTCGGTGAGCAACCATGTGTGTTTCCGATGTCTTTCTTACACAGGAATATCGCAGCAGCAGTGCACGTACTCCGTAGCACCGGAGGTCCCTGATGTAATTTTAACGATGGTGAAGATATTTTTATAGGAATTTTATTTTTAATTTTTTCTAATGAATTTTGTCTGGGTCGCGGCTTTCCAGCTTGCTCTTCTCGATTTCGAACTGCAAAGGGTTCTTTTACGTGCTCAAACTGAACACGGTACCTACGTTTTATCGTCCTTCTCCGATAGGACAAGGAACTCGATCTCACCTACAGGATCCAGGATCTCTGGAAAAATATCTCGATGGCTCCACGAGGAGCGAACCGTTACCTTTGAGCACAGAAGGCGAGCACAGAACCTCTACGTTACAGAGAGCCTTTGATCTCTATGTAGATTAGATCAAGTTCCTAGTTCTGTTGGAGACCAACGATAAAACAACACACCCATGTTCAAGTTTATCACATCAAGGAACCATTGACAGTTTCGATTAGGTTTATGATAGTTTAGCCCGCCTGCCCAGCGTGCTCATAGCGCTTGGACAACGGGTGATAAGCTCCTGTGAGTTCGGGTTCAATTCGCGGGCTGGCAGAAAAGCTACAGGTTCTCCAGATTTACGGTGCTCGTGGCATCGAACCGAAAGGTTACGATGTCCATGGCACCGAGCCGAAGAGTTACGATGTCCATGGCACCGTACCGAAGGGTTACGATGTCTATGGCACCGAGCCGAAGAGTTGAAAGCTCAAGTGCTTCTGGATCAGGACAAAATGGTAGCAACTGTACCAAAAAAATTAATAACATTTACAATACAAATTCTATAAAATATCCCCGTTCTCAAAATTACATCAAGAACACTCACGGGTGCTACTGAGTTTATGCACTGTCGTTGAGATCATCTACGTAATATGTGACAAAATTCATGAATAAAATTAAAATAAGCTTCCTACATAAATTTTCATCATCTTCATAATTGCATCCGGAATAGTCGCCGGTGCTAAGGAGTGAGCTCGTGCAATGTCGCTGAAATCTTCTTGTGTAATAAACCATATCGTGACACACATGGTTAATCACCGAAATGCAGTGATTATAGTTATGTCAATCAATGAATCAATAAATGGATATCTTCTTCTTCTTCGGACGCTCCGCAACGATCACTTGTAAACCACTATGTGTGCTTTGTATGTGATCTGAGCCTAAAAGCGATTGTACCTTGTGCCAGTTATGCGCCTACAAGTAGGCCATTACATGCTATTTCTGCGACGCTTTTTCGGTACCACACGGGCGAATAAATGGATATGATCAACATCACGCCTTGCTGCTTTACTCCAAAGTATTTCTCTTTTAGCAAATTTGTGCTTTCTTTCTTTCTCGAATCCTGTTTGTCTCACAGCGTCAGGTCAAGAAGAGATTTCTAAAACGGCCCTAGTATGCGCTTTGTAAATAGTCTCTTTCGTCGCTTCTGTTATCTCTGAGGTCCATCTTTTGCGTGGCCGGCCTTTTTCTTTGTACCCATCATATCGGAGCAGCATTGCTCTTTGAGGTGATCTGTCTGTTGGTAATCTGCTTACGTGGCCGAACCATTTAATTTGTTGTTTCTTTATAAAGTCTAGTACTGATGTTGTACCCACTTTTGTACAAATTTGTGCTGGAGTAAGAAAAGAAACATTTGCAGTCTTAAAACAAATCCATCTACAGCTAAGAATTTGGATCATGGAGCCACGGAGTTATGAAATAAGTTCACTAACTACTGTACCTAACCAGAGCACGAATGGGAATGCCCAATGTGACATGACGTCGATTGAATAACATAACATAACATACCTGCACTCACATAGTGGTCAATCTTGTTATGTCTAGGAGTCACTCGTGTGTTTATGACGTGTAAGAATATTCTTGTTTGACACAGCACAGCACACAAACACTAGATCAGTGTTTCCCAACCTTGTTTGTGCCATGCCCCACCTAAACGTTTCTAAAATTCAAATTTCCCCTATACAACATATACATAATTTTTTATATTCAAAAATTGAATTGTTCAGTTGACAAATTGCCCCCCTTAACAATCAAATTGCCATACCACCCTAATGGGTCGTAGGTCCCACGTTGGGATACACTGCCCTAGATGTTAGATTATGACCGTTCTGAAGACAGATAATTATTTGAAGCTGGGATTTAGCCAACAAGATCGATTCTGTTCACCATTAAGTGCATGAAGTTCAATCGTGTCGACTTAAATTCAGCTACAATAATTCCGATCCGATTCACCAAATCGTATTGACCAAATTTAATTAAACTTTTTCTCGAAATGGTTACAAAATAATTCGTAAGTGAGCACGTGCATACACACACGCATTTCTGATAAGAAAAATGATTTAATTAAAGGCTTATTTAAGGCAAATATTGTCATCGTATGCGTGCATCGTTAATTAAGTTAACCATGCATGCAATTCAGGTTTTTCATTATTTGTTCGACTTTGTATCAGTTGTAGCCCTCGATGTGTCAATGTAAAATTTCATCAGAGAAGTTTCGTTTCAAGTCATATCGATTTACAGTTTGCCCATGTTAGTGGGTGTTTTTAAGGTTGATGAGAGTCTCTGTGGCGTAGAGGTTAGGTACTCGCCTCTCGTTTCAAATGTACTAGGTTCGTTCCCTCATGGAATCATCGGAATATTTTTCCAGAATTCTCAGTGTAGGTGAGATCGAGTTTTTAGTCCTATTGGAGACGGATGATAAAACATATGTCCCCTGTTCACGTTGATCAAGTAAAAAGGACCCTTGGCAGCTCAAAATCGAGAAGAGCAGGCTGGAAAGCTGCTGCCCAGTAAAATACATTAGAAAAATTTAAACGAAAAAATTAAATTCCTACAAAATATTTTTACCATCTTCTAAATTACATCATGGATACTCGCCGGTGCTAAGGAGTTCGTGCACTACCACTGAGATCTTCATGTAAAGGAACCCTTTCATACCTCGTGGTATATAGGTCAATACAGTGTTAGGCCTGTATTTTCATTGACCGTCGGCACACAATGGGTGATGTGGTCAGCATGTGTAAGAAATAGATCAAAGCACAAACATTTACTGACCGAAATTTAGTATGATGGTCCATCTAATCAATCAATCAATCAATAAATCAATCAATCATTCAAGGTTGATACTTTCAAGGAATGGAGTCATAACTAAACGTTAATTCTAACATAAAGGTAGATATATACTATGTTCAGGGCGCAGAGCACGAGGCAGGCCAAGAACACGGTGGATAGATAACATCTGAGAGTCCCTGCGAAAGCATGGACTGACAACGTCAAGCGCAACACACCTGGCACAAGACAGAAAACTAACTCTCCCCACGTCGCTTCACGGCAAATGTGGTTCAGATAAGATAAGATATACTATGCATGTACCACCGCTGTGCCAGTGAGGAACTGCTTGGCAAGCTGTGGTCGGGTCATGCGGATTTCACACAGCTCATCGCCCAGCCAAGGGTACCAGACATCTGGAAGTAAGGCCCGCGTGATGCTGCATCACCATTGACGTCAATGAAATACAGGCTAACCTGTACCTATATCACGAGTAAAGTTCTATTTCTATGTACATGAGGAGTTGAAATAATAAGATAGTCGAAGTAATATAAATATGAAAAAGTTATGCATTAAAATGATCCTGAGACAAATAATCAGCATAAAATGAAACGAACTCAGGAGAAGTGATTAACTCTGAAATTCGGGTCACCACTAGTAACTTGTTATAAGTGATTAACTGAGAATTCGGTCAACCACTAGTAACAATTGTTATAAAAAAAGAGAAGATGGAGATACGTTGGATAAACTTTGAGAAATGATAAAAAATTACAAAGAAGGCATTGAAATGGGAGAGAAAGGGTTAAAGAAAGAATGGACGCTAGTAAAACCTTGAAACTAACTTTACTGAGAGAGGCAAGAAATACCGGACTCAATTCCATAGAAGAGATTGAATGAGTTGCTCAGGATAGAGCGGTATGGAGAAATTACTTGCAGAAATTATTTAGCATTTCACAGTATGAAAGGAATGTAGTAATATGATCCTGCTTCCTACCTCCTGCATACTAGGACCTAGACATGTGAAGTGAGAGTCACTTCATACTCTAAGATCTCTCTCGCGATCACGCCCAGACCGATGTACCAGATTTCCCCATAAATTCTATTCATGTGGAAATCTGATTCATGCAACCGTAGCATTGGTGTGTTTACGTCACATCTTCAGCACAATTTAGAGCTCTGGTGCTTATCCTTCGGCGATGTGTCCGGTTTCAGCCAGCGTTTACTCCGTTCGCTCTCCGTTCTGTAGCCATCTAGTGTTTTTACGGTGTGTGGTAGCTAGCCCTACGCCCGACCTCCTTAGTCGCCTCTTACAACATGCGCGACAGGTAACAGTGGTTCTATTCTTTACACCCCAATTTGGTCCCCGGTAACCACTCGGGCGCTCTAAGATCTGAAGAGGCAACAGGACATTAAAAAAAACCCACAAAAATACAAATTACAATGCTACAAATGCTCAATGAGACCAGTACAATTCCACATTAAAATATTTTTCGAGCGATTCTGCCACAAACTACAAAATTATTCCTGGTATTGATAACGAATAATTTGCAGAACCATAAACTTAATAGTTTCACTTAAAACACAATAAAGTAAGATTTCATTAAAATACAATAACAATTTATGAGAAAAAAATACACATGACTGAAATGACAAGAAAAATAAAATTAGTTAATTAATGCATTCCATATACCGCCGACGATGTAGTATTGACTTCAAACGCACTTTCTCTCTCTCTTCAAGAAAATAAACAAAAAAAACCCACCAAAATAATAAATAAATGATTTCAGCCTGGGCTGAGTTTGGCAGGAAGTTGGGTCATTTCCTGCCAGACACGTTCGTCATTTAACATGAAGAAACTGTCCAAAAATGGGACATGTTCACTTTCAGCAATAAATCATCTGTTAAAAAAGGATAAAAGCTCGTTTCGTTTCAAATAAAAGCAGTGGGCTTGCACCTACATGGTGAATTAATCATATTAATACTAGAATTATAGATCTCTATTTTAAAACATTTATTCCGCGACAAGTGCAGATCGAATTGCTGTGTCTGAATTGCGCTTCCCCGTATTGCACACTGGAATCTTATGCCTGTAATTTGATACGAGAGAGACTGGTCATTGAGTGCTTTCTCGTGTGTTCGGTTCCTGTCACAGACCTGCTTAATGGCAAAATTGGTTAGAATTGACATCTTTGCAGGCAGGAAGGTTCTCAGATTCCGCATACTGCTCGCATTAAAAATTTTTGAAATATAGAGCTGAAACTGTACATTTTCTTTACTGTCTTCTTATTGAGGTTCCGACCCATCTGGCTTTGTTATATATTATTTTATATCTCTCTCGTGCCTTTTAAACCCTGAATGGGGCATAGGACCTCAAGCAACGCATGCCAATTCTTCCTATCTTTAGCTATATCCTGCAACTCCCTCCAGCTCTTCTGTATATGTTAACCTCAGTCTCCAAATCTCTCCATGTATTTCTTAGTCTACCTCTCTTTCACTTTACCCGTGGGTTCAAGAAAAGGCCCTTCTTGTTATATTCCCATTGAATTTTCTCAATGTGGTGTGTCCTATCCACTGATAGCGGTTTTTAAAAACATTTTGGTTAACTGGAATATGTCTTGTTCTCTCCATACGTTCCACATTTATGACCGTATCGTACCATATCAGTCCCTCTATTCTGCGCAGATACAAGTTGATGAATATTGGCAATATATGCGTTATATTTTTAGTCGTTCTCCATATTTCTGACCCATACAGCAGAGCTGCTTTAACATTGGAGTTAAATATTCTAATTTTGTTTCTATATTTGTTTTATCTATACTTTCATTGATATCCTAGTGCGACGAAAGCTCCTCTTGCCTTCTGTATATTTATTTTGACATCTCTGTCTCATCTATAGTCTTCTAAATGGATGTTTTGGTTTTCATAGTATTTCCCCAAAGGTGGGTTCAATTTGATTTCCATGTGTAGAAAAATCAATATTCTCGTCCCTGGGCACGCAGATTGACTGACACGGCACGATATCAGTAGGAAACAAAACACTGTTGTTACTGTCTGTAGTACCACTTTTTAGGGCGGTGTAGGACAGCTGGGACGAGAGCTTGAGGAATTTAATGGCTGCATGGCTAGTGCTGTCGACGCGAAGCTGTTCAGATCAGGATTTTTCATTTATGCCCACAACAGAAAAATATTCTTGGCCTTACCGTGAATTGAACACGGGTCTCTCGCGTGGGAGCCTAGCTCTATCCACTCGGTCGTCGCTCCTCAGTAGGAAATGCAATTGATCGAAATTACATTCTTAACGCATTGAGAAGACTTTTTCGACAGAAAAGTTTCAGGGTTGTAAATCCTAGTCTCTGATCAGATTGAGAAAGATGAGTGTCGAATCTGGCACAGCTCCAAAATAACGACAAACCAAATCTGCAAAAGGATTAATTTATCGATATCGAACTGTCTTGTTGGGGCGCTGGACGCTGCTATATTTTTTGAGGCGGGGATCGGAGCACCTATGGACATTTATGATGGTCCTTATATAACAACTGATAACTGAAGTTAAAAGAAAGTTAATTGCATATCCTTTACAGGACTTTTGCGAATCAACCCCAACCTTTTAAAGCTGTTTGTGATTTTTCTAGGCATTATTACGTTCAGCAGTTTGCCATTGCTTTCTGAACGGATGGTGCCATCGTTCTTTTGTAAAAATCCACGCGAAACAATTTGAAACCAAACTGTCTGCAGCGTGATTCGAACTCAGAACGTCGGGGTTAATAGACCGAGTTACTATCCCCTAAGCCACAGACGCCACCGATAACTCAAGGCACAAGCACGAATCTCCAGACTGTTTACAGCGCTGTGTGAAGAAATGAAAAACTTTCACGTAACTTTACTTTTTCGTACGAAACTAAGGTGTCTTATCTCATGGTAAAGTACTAAACATAGTTGATTAAACATTGACATGAAGTGAAGATATTTTCTGATCCAATCGTTTCCGTCTTGTTCCAAAGTTTCGTCACAATGGTTGATATCCAAGTCTTGCATATTTTTAGATATTTCCGAAATGAACAAACTCAATTTAATATTACAAAACATCCCAACCACTATATTCAAAGTAGTTTACACAATTGAGACAATAATTACAAATTTCGATGTACAGAGTGTAGTGAAAAAGATTAGACGCAATGTTTTAAAACTCTGCAAAAAACTACTAATCTGGAGAATGATTTACACCTATTCCAAAACGTAAAAGTGAATATAGTAAGTCATTTGGAATGTCTCAATGGGCTCTTTTATAAGTACTTCTATCACAGAGCACACAACACACACATATCTAACCTTGATCATGTATGCCACGCCTGTGGTAGGGGATTCTGTTCTAGGATTGGACTCTACAGTCACCTCCGCACACGCCAGAGAGGTGCAGCAGCACACGTTTGAGATTGTTGTCATCATCGTTTGAGATGGACGGCGATTTGTTTTTGTTTTTACTTCCATCAACATGAAAAAGAAAACGACTAGGTTGCAGATCCTTGCAATGGAGTAATTTTTTAAACTGTTTTTATTCGATCCAGAAGCACTTGAGCTTTCAGCTCTTCGGCTCGGTGCCATGGACATCGTAACACTTCGGTTCGGTGCCACGAACACCGTAAATCTGGAGAACCTGTGGCTTTTATTCCAGCCCTCGGAATTGAACCGCACTCACAGGGGGCTTGTCACCCGTCGTCCAACGCACTACGAGCACGCTGGTCAGGCGGGCAAGTATTCTTTAAAGAAGGTAAACTAGCAATCAATAACAAGAAGCAGTTAATCGAACTTTCAGCCGATTCTCCTTTAGATTCTGATTTGAAAAGAATATTTTTACCTTCTGGAAGTAGATGTCAGGGAGGAATACGAGCAACACAGAGAGAAGGCACTTAAGTGCCTCTTGTCATATACTAATACTGAAATAGTGGAGAGAGTTATTTCTTCTTACATCTTTATAGAAAATAAGTCCAAAATTTGTCTTTGATAAAAAAAAAAAAAGAAAATACAGACCTAACTAACACGGTATCGTCTAATATACTTCGTGGCAGTGGCGGCTCGTAGTCATTTTTCTTGGTGGGGCCAGACACAAATTTTCGGGAAAAATCATGGTTTTTGAATATTTACTATTATTTGTCTATACCAGGAACTTTCCCCCTTTCGATTATTGGTGGGCCCATGCCCCACTGGCCCTTAATGACGAGCCGCCCCTGCTTCGTGGTATTAAAATCGTTTTTAAACAAAAAAACCGTTCTTTCTTTTTCTTCCAATTTTGATCGTATCAATTATGTAACTTGTTTGATTGGGAAAACGAAATATTAGATTAGATTGAATATCGCAAAGTTTTCTCTTAACCTTACGGCTCGGTGGTTCCAAACTTACCGCTAGGTGGTTCCAAACTTACCGCTAGGTGGTTCCAAACTTACCGCTAGGTGGTTCCAAATGCAGTCTAATTAACTTTGACTCATAAATCTAGGTACGACGCTAACAGAGCAGCAGCGCATGAGTTGAAGTAATTATTCACAGACTGAAATTTCTGGAATTTGAAACATTCTTTGCTAACGTTGTAAACTTGCAGGAGCAACGGAGAATGAATGAATTAGAGAAATGATGGACATATACAAATGAAATGTGCATTCAGTCCTACTGTGTTGATCAGAGACATGGGAAAATCAGTACAAAGAAAGACAAGTCATATAAGAGGCTTTGATGGAAAATGTCTTAAAAGAATTCTTCGAGTTTGTTGGGGTCAAAGATTATTTAAAACTGAGATAACCCAGCGCACATGCATCAACGAGGAAATAAAAAGGTGGAGATGAAAGTGGTTGGGACAAACATTGAGAATGCAGAAGACAAGACACCCACAAGTGACCCTGAAATAGAACACGAGAGGCAATAGAGGTAGGGGACGATCTAGAGAGACATGGGGACGAACTGTAGACAGAAAGAAGAAGATGCAAGAAAGAGCTGGAATGAACTAAGATGGCTTGCTCAAGGCATAGCTGGTTGAAGGAAATTGTTGATGCCTTATGCTTCAAGGGAAGTTAGAGAAAAAGAAAAAGGGAATTGATGGACATTAAGATAACTATGAATGTGATATCGTGTACAACTTTGCAAGATTAAAATAATCAATAAATCAAGGAGTTCAACATAAGCCATAAATATGTTGTTGTATACAAGAATTTTAAGAATACAATATACATCTTTCATGTAGCATATCCCTTGCATTATCGATATAAGTACTTTGTTATTTTACCATGATGTTTTCATATCACTTGCAGAACATTTCATTGTTATTGGCATAAAACTTTGATTCTAGATTATCATCTCCACGTCTTGAAGTCGAAATAATAAGAGGTGAAGGAGACACAGTCACAACAATAGTATTTTATTCTGAAGAACTGATGTGTGTGCAGTCACTATTTATTTAGATTTGCTGATGGAAATGGGAAAATGATGGGTGCAGTACATCGTGAAACAGGCAACAGTTATTCAACAAAGACAAAAACGCTGAAAGAGAATATAGTGAGCGTCTGTAGATTGAGTGGTAGTGAGCAAGATCACAAACCAAGCGTACCTGGTTCTCTCGCTCTCGTGATCACCGCACAGACCGATGTACCAGTAAAAGTAAAGGAACCCTTTCATACCTCGTAGTGAGAGGTGTGTTTAATCAGCGAGCCACAGGCACCATCAGTATGCATACTCTTCGATATCTGTTGAGGGAGACTGAGCACCAATGGGTCTGCCCGGAGTGCAATGACGTCAGTTTAGTAACCAATAACCAATAACCAATATAGGTCAATACAGTGTTAGGCCTGTATTTTCATTGACCGTCGGCACACGATGGGTGATGTGGTCAGCATCACGCCGGCCGCCTTTAATTTCCCAGAGCATGTCTGGTACCCAGTTGAGGCTGGGTCGACCTGAGAACCGTCGTGGTCGGGAAAAATTCCACGCGCATTGTGGGAGCTGAACCCAGACCACCAGCCTTGAGAAGCGAGTTCACTAACAACTACGCCACCCGGCTCTCAATGTACCAGACCTCCTCATAAATTCTATTCATGTGGAAATCTGATTCATGCAGCCTTAGCATTGGTGTATTTTACGTCACATCTTCAGCACCATTTGGAGATCTGGTGCTTATCCTTCCGCGATGTGTCCGGTTTCAGCCAGCATTTACTCGGTTCGCTCTCCGTTCTGAAAGCCATCTTGTATTTTTTACGAAGTGGGGTAGCTAGCCCCACGCCCATCCTCCATATCGCCTCTTACAACATGCGTGGCAGGTAACAGTGGTTCTATTCTTTACACCCCAATCTGGGCCCCAGTAACCACTCGGGCGGTACCTGGTTCAAACTCCACGACGGACAAGTTTGACAGCAAATTCGTTTCCGTGAGATTTTTACGAAAGGTAAAATAGATCTCACCGTTTAGAAAGCAATAGCAAACTCGTTTACGACTAGTTTACTGTGGTTGATGACTACGCCCTGTAAAAAATATGTCCAGATTATCATTCAATTAAACGATTATTATTATCATGATCGAGATGTACATCAACCACACAGCAACAGAACAGCATCAATAGAGACAGGAAGTTTGACAGAGGCTATCAACTTAAGATTACACGATTTGTTTATTTTTATTTTGCCCCAACGAGGGGATCCAGTACGATTGAACATGTACAATCTGAGCATCGTCAATCTTTCGAATGAGAATGCTTGGAATTTGCTTAAATAAGCTTTATTGTGATCTTTTTTATTTATACCTCTATAAGAAAGAAAAAATTGAGATATTTTGGATACATAAAAAGATATGAAGAGCTGGGGAAAACCATCATGGAAGGAGGCATACCGGCAAAGAGAAGAAGAGGAAGACCACGAGAAGATGGATTCAGGATATAACTGATGGTTTGAACATGACGACTGCAGAAGCAGGACATCTGGCCTGTGAGAGAGAGAAATTCCAGAGGACTGTTGGAGTAACAAAGTTCTGCTCAGGACAAGCTATTTGATGATGATGAAGCTTTATTGTGTCATTTGTCGTTTTATTAAGGCCCCAACCCTTCCGCCACGATCAAGGGATGGGGAGAGACTAGACTTTGATCTTAGCCAAAAGGTCGAGAAGCGATAGAGAGAGGAGAATCTCTCTCAGAGATGTTTAGGAAACCTCAAAAGAGGAGAATCTCTCTCAGACATCTTTAAGAAACCTCAAAGAGGAATCTCTCTCAGACATGTTTAGAAACCTCAAAGAGGGAATCTCTCTCAGACATGTTTAGAAACCTCAAAGAGGAATCTCTCTAAGATGTTTAGGAAACCTCAAAGAGGGAATCTCTCTAGAGATGTTTAGGAAACCTCAAAAGAGGGGAATCTCTCTCAGACATGTTTAAGAAACCTCAAAAGCTAAACAGGTTTTAACGTATACGTAACATCCATGTTTCCTTAATAAAGTTGAGAGCTAAAATTTGTGTTTAGTTAGACCTATCTTTTATATTACAAAACTGACATGACCTCTAAATCGGACCCAGGAAAAGAAAAGCATCTGTTAAGAGAGAACCCTACGGCTAGTCTAACCTAGACATATGGTCCTTGTAGATGAATGGACATGACATAAATTATTTACTTTACTCAGTGCTTATGCAAACACGGAAACAGACACAGCAGGTGCCTGTGCGTCACTGAAAGATGACATGTTCAAGAGAGTGTGTCTGCTAGTGAGGTGGGTAAGTACTTCTACGAGTGCTTGAAGAGGGAAGCGAACACAGTGGAAAAAAATATTGACGTCTAATCAAAGTTTAACATAACCGGCACAAATCTTTTTTGTTTATTTAGTCACAGGCAACTCTAATATGGTTATCAGAGCCTACGGTTCGGTCTTTAATCCGGATAATCGTTCGTGTGTTCTCGGGCTCGCAAAGGAAGCATAGGATAGTAACACTGCGGCCTACAAGGTATGTCGTAAGAGGTGACTGAGGTAAGGGACTAGGAAGTTACCATAGCATATAAAAGCGTCGCAGAAATCAGATGTGCTGGCCTACTTGTAGGTGCATAACTGGCACAACATACACTCGCTCTTAGGTTCAGATCACATACAAATCACAAAAAGTGATTGAACAAGTGAAGGACATGGAATGTTCGAAAAAGAATAAGTAATCCGGATAAGTCTGTAAAAGTCAACCTAGTTTTAGTAAAAATCATCTCAGGTGAGATCGTTATACAAGTACATATAGTTGATCGGATTATTATATCTGAGCCTAGGCTTTGCTATATTCCTTGTACTTTGTAAACATTTTGAATGAAAATCGTGGTATATCCGTTATATGACTTTGCCATCAACAACAGTAAACAAGTTGTTGATTTTCTAGGCAACACTTATACGTTCAGTAGTTTGTCATTGCTTTCTGAGCTGTGAGGTTCGCCCGAGTGGTTACCAGGACCAAATTGGGGAATAAAGAATAAACCACTGTTATCTGCCGCAGATGTTGTAAGAGGCGATAATAGGTCGGGTGTGGGACTAGCTACCCCACACCGTAAAAAAACACTAGATGGCTACAGAAACGGAGAGTGAACCGAGTAAACGCTGGCTGAAACCTGACACATCGCCGAAGGATAATCACCAGAGCTCCAAATGGGGCTGAAGATGTGACGTAAAACACACCAATGCTACGGCTGCATGAATCAGATTTCCACATGAATAGAATTTATGGGGAGGTCTGTACATCGGTCTGGGCGGTGATCGAGAGGAGAAGAACCGTGAGGTCTATTTTTATGTTCGCAAAATCCACGGAAAAAATTTGTTTCTCAATTGCCTGCCTCTAGTTTGAACCAGGTACCTTGGGTTGTGATCGAGCTCACTATCGCTGCCAGAGCCACCCCATGCCCACAGACCTTCGCTTGGCGACAGACGCCCAAGACCTTCGCTTGGTGACAACACCCACAGACCTTCGGCGACAGACGCCCATAGACCTTCGCTAGGCGACAGCGCCACAGATCTTCGCTTGGCGACAGGCGCCCACAGACCTTCGCTAGGCGACAGACGCAAGCCCGCTGCACAGCCCCGCTTCGCTAGGCGACAGACGCCCATAGACCTTCGCTTGGCGACAGACGCCACAGACCTTCCTAGGCGACAGACCAACCTTCTGAAATTTGAGAATTGGTAAGATTTGTAACGTTCGTTTTTTAAATTGTTGTTTATCATTTTCTTGCCCGGACAGTGGCTATCTGTACATGAAATATTATGTATTTCGAGGTTTCTGTGGTTAAGTCATTTGTCTTGCGTTCTAAATGTCGTTGGTTCGAATCTGGACCGCAACGTACTGTTACGAGTGCATTTTTCGGAGATTATCAAGATTGTTGTCGGAGCTACGGAGTTCGTGCTTTTGCATAATAGTTATGGCAGATGGAGTGTTCCCATCTGCAGGAAGGGACTGAACCATATGGGCAAACTCAGTTCAATGAAGTCAATTATTTGTCTTTAAACTCTTTAGTCTAATATTAAGGATTCTATAATATCAACGGTACGTTAAAGCTCACATCTTGAAGAAAAGACCTACGTTTTATCGTCTGTCAATGTTATGACTAGAAACTAGATCTCACCTACATTAAAATCGGAACAAAATATTCCGATCGCTCTACGCGGGAAGCGAACCGATTACTTTTGGAGCAAGAGACAATCATAACGCCTCTTCGCCATGGAGATCCTGATTGTTTACATGTTTACTTCTTGCGTAAACCTTTTTTTTTTAGTCATTGCAGTCCTTGATTGCAGACCAATAAAAAGATGGATTGATGGAGTTACAGACATCTTAAAACTCCACAATACCACAGCATATCACGCGACCTAGCGTGCTCTATCTCGTAAGCCGATCATCAGTTAAACATGCTACGCCTAACGGCAATAAAGCAGAGAAGGACAGAAGAAGAAGAAGAATCGTTGATTTAATATCTGTTCTCAACTGACAGCTTCTGTTATGATTTAGCACTGATATTAAATCTGGAGACTTGTTTATTGGCCTCTTCCTCCTTTGTTAATATAACTGCTCCGTTTTACTAATATTTATCTTCACGTCAAATAATCTGTCTACTTCGTTGATGATTGCGTGGTATTGTTTCTTGTGATGTCTGTGATCTTTATATGATAACAGAGAATCAGAAAGTTGGTAGAACATATTTTCTGCTTCGATAATTGAACTGTTTCATTGAAAATGAGCGTCTGAGATGAAATCTCCGAAATGTTTGGAAACAAAGAATATATAATACTGAGATCATCCGACGCACAAGAATCTACAATATCAACGAGGAAATAAAAAGGAGAAGATGGAAGCGGTTGGATATTAATAATGTAGAAGACTAGACACAAATATGTGGTTGTGAAATGAAATCTGAGAGGCAAGAAGGGTAGGGGAAAAACACCTATAGCAGCGTTTCAAAACTGAAGTCCTCGGTTCCCGGGGTCTTTGAGGTACTCACAGGGGGTCTACAAACACTTGAAGAAATATTATGATCTTTGATATTTCAAACAGAAAATACATTTTTAAAAATATGTATAAAAACAGTGGTGAACTAGTTCCGCTGCGAAAGCAAAGAACTCGGACGAGACCGGAGTCTAAATGTCTGAAAGAACAAAATGAAAGATCATTTGAAGTTTCCCAGTCTGAGAACTTTGCTTACTATTGTAACACAAAGATAATTAATTCCTGTTCATTTTCCTATATAGAAACCTTTGGGGGTCCTACTTACGATGAACGACTTTGATATATATTTACATATAAACACAACTGTTATAAGAAGGAGAAGATGGATATATGTTGGACAAACCTTGAGAAGAAATGATCATAGAATATCAAAGCAGACATTGAAGTGGGATGCAAAGGGTTCAAGATAGAGAGGACGACATAAGGAGACCCTGAAACGAGAGACAAAAAATATCGGTATCAGTTCCATGGAGGAGATTGAACTGGGTAACTTGCCCAGGATAGAGCGGTATGAAGAAATTGCTTGCAGGCTCTATGTAACGTATAACGGTACGAAAGGAATTATTATTATATACATATATATGGTAGTGGTGGAAGCCAATTGGGGGTGGGTTGTGGGGGAATCTGTATGGTGAAGTGATTAGGACATTTGCCTGGCGTTCTGAAGGTTGTGATTTTGGATCTTAACTGAGTCACATGTGCATTTTTTCATTAACTCCCAGGATTGTTTCTGGAGCTACGGAGTTTTGCATTGCAAATCACTCTTGATAGATAGCGTGTCAATTCTACCGATAGAGATGGAGCTATATGTGGAAACTTGGTACAATGAAATCAATTCTACCCATAGGGATGTAGCTATATGTGAAAACTTGGTACAATGAAGCCAATTCTTCGTCATTAGAGGCTTTTTTTTATAAGGCAACTGATAGAGTGTGACAGAGAGAGAATGTGGGGAGACAGAGAGAGAAGTGGGAGACAGAGAGAGAGTGTGGGGAGACAGAGAGAGAGTGTGGGGGAGACAGAGAGAGAGTGTGGGAGACAGAGAGAGAGTGTGGGGAGACAGAGAGAAGTGTGGGGAGACAGAGAGAGAGTGGGGAGACAGAGAGAGGTGGGGAGACAGAGAGAATGTGGGGAGACAGAGAGAGAGTGGGGAGACAGAGAGAGAATGTGTGTGAGACAGAGAGCGAGAGATTGTGACAGAGAGAGAGAGTGAGACAGAGAGAGAGTGGGGGTGACAGAGAGAGAGTGTGTGAGGCAGAGAGAGAGAGTCTGTGAGACAGAGAGAAGTGAGACAGAGAGAGAGTGAGACAGAGAGAGCGAAACAGGGAGAAAGTGAGACAGAGAGAGAGAGACAGAGAGAGAGTGAGACAGAGAGAGAGAGACAGAGAGAGAGTGAGACAGAGAAAGAGAGTGAGACAGAGAGAGAGAGTGAGAGAAGAGAGAAGAGAGAGTGAGACAGACAGAGAGTGTGTGAGACAGAAGAGAGAGTGTGCAGAGACAGAGAGAGATGTGAGACAGAGAGAGAGTGAGACAGAGAGAGAGTGAGGCAGAGAGAGAAAGAGTGAGACAGAGAGAGTGAGACAGAGAGAGACAGAGAGAGTGAGACAGAGGAGAGAGAGTGAGAGAGATAGAAGAGTGAGACAGAGAGAGAAGTGAGACAGAGAGAGAGAGAGTGAGACAGAGAGAGAGAGTGTTTGAGACAGAGAGAGAGAGAGTGAGACAGAGACAGAGATGGACAGAGAGAGTGAGACAGAGAGAGGGTATGAGACAGAGAGAGTGAGACAGAGAGAGAGAGTATGAGACAGAGAGAGTGTGAGACAAAGAGAGACAGAGAGAGAGAGTGAGACAGAGAGAGTGTGAGACAGAGAGAGTATGAGACAGAGAGAGAGTGGGAAAGAGAGAGTGAGACAGAGAAAGTGAGAAAGAGAGAGAGTGTGAGACAGAGAGAGAGTAAGACAGAGAGAGTGAGACAGAGAGAGTGAGACAGAGAGAGAGTGAGACAGAGAGAGAGGGAGACAGAGATTGAGACAAAGAGAGAGAGAGTGAGACAGACAGAGAGAGAGTATGAGACAGAGAGAGAGTAGAAAGAGAGAGTGAGACAGAGAAGTGAGAAATAGAGAGAAGTGTGAGACAGAGAGAGTGAGACAGAGGAGAGTCAGACAGTGAGACAGAGAGAGAGTGAGACAGAGAAAAGAGTGAGACAGAGAGAGAGAGTGAGACAGAGAGAGTGAGACAGAGAGAGACAGAGAGAGAGTGAGACAGAGAGAGAAAGAGTAGAGAGATAGAAGAGAGTGAGACAGAGAAAAGAGTGAGACAGAGAGAGAGAGTGAGACAGAGAGAGAGAGTGAGGCAGAGAGAGAGAGAGTGAGACAGAGACAGAGAGTGGGACAGAGAGTGGGACAGAGAGTGAGTGAGACAGAGAGAGGGTATGAGACAGAGATAGTGAGAGAGAGAGTATGAGACAGAGAGAGTGTGAGACAAAGAGAGAGACAGAGAGAGAGTGAGACAGAGAGAGAGTGTGAGACAGAGAGAGTATGAGACAGAGAGAAAGTGAGAAAGAGAGAGTGAGACAGAGAAAGTGAGAAAGAGAGAGAGTGAGACAGAGAGAGAGTGAGACAGAGAGAGTGAGACAGAGAGAGAGAGAGTGAGACAGAGAGAGAGGGAGACAGAGAGGGAGACAGAGAGTGAGACAAAGAGAGAGAGTGAGACAGAGAGAGAGAGAGAGAGAGAGAGAGTGAGAAAGAGAGAGTGAGACAGAGAGAGTGAGAGAGAGAGAGTGTGAGACAGAGAGAGAGTGAGACAGAGAGAGAGTGAGACAGTGAGACAGAGAAGAGAGTGAGACAGAGAGAGAGTGAGACAGAGAGAGAGGGAGACAGAGAGAGAGGGAGACAGAGAGAGGGTTAGCAAGAGAGAGACAGAGCGAGAGAGACAAAGACACAGAGAGAGAGTGAGAGAGGGTAAGACAGAAAGAGAGTGTGAGACAGAGAGAGCGAGACAGAGATAGAGAGTGTGCAAGAGAGAGACAGAGCGAGAGAGACAGAGAGAGACACACAGAGAGAGTGAGAGAGAGTAAGAGAGAGAGACAGAGACAGAGAGAGAGACAGAGAGAGTGAGACAGATCGAGAGAGAGTGAGACAGAGTGAGACAGAGAGAGAGATAGTGAGACAGCGAAAGAGAGAGATGAGAGAGAGTGAGAGAGACAGAGAGAGAGAGAGACAGAGAGAGAGAGAGTGAGAGAGAGTGAGAGAGAGTGAGACAGAGAGTGAGAGAGATGAGACAGAGAGTGAGAGAGAGTGAGAGAGAGAGAGAGAGAGTGAGACAGAGAGAGTGAGACAGAGAGAGAGAGAGAGAGTGAGACAGAGAGAGAGAGTGATAGAGATATAGAGTGAGATAGAGAGAACGAGAGAAAGAGAGAGAGAATTCAACACACCTTAACTTCATGGAAGAATGTCAACTTGAAAAATTCACCTAGCCTAGTCTTCACGAGGCATAATAATAATGATTGTTTTTATATGCCGTGATCTCGTGACCCTGATTGTATGCTAATTAATACCAGTGTGTGCGTGATTGAAATTGGTAGTTTGTAGACATTTGTTGGTGCGTGATTGAAATTGGTAGTCTGTAGACATTTGTTGGTGCGTGATTGAAATTGGTAGACGGTAGACATGTGTTGGTGCGTGATTGAAATTGGTAGTTTGTAGACACTTGTTGGTGCTTGATTGAAATTGGTAGTCTGTAGACATTTATTGAATAAACAAGACCAAAATTTCCGAAATAATATCGTTCAACAAAATAAATAGTTGGGAAGATGAAAATTGATTTTAAAGAAAGCTCTCGTTCAGATTTCCTCAAATCAGACAACAATAAAATAAGAATTTCCACTTGTGAATATCTTCAAGGGGAAAGAAAAGATCAATAAACTTTCACTCAACACGTTCTCTGATCATAAAAATAGTGCATCCAAATTCAGATACTGTAGACGCCTAAGTTGTTTTTTTAACATTTCTTGTGTGACCCTTCGTGTCAAATCAATCTCCTGTGATTGCGTGAGCTGGTCACAATTTTTTTCAATTTCAGTAAGTACAGAAGAATTTGAGACTAGATAAAGTGCTGACTTAAACAGTGTGAATAAATGAAGTGAATAGGAATAAATGAAGTGGAAGAATAACTGCTGATGAAATGGTCATATTGATTATTATGTTTCAGACTGTAGAAGTAATACTAGACTGCGAAATGAATATGATTATCTTTTTCTTCTTCTACCAACGATCCATACCGACCACTTGTTAACAATTCTTTATGATTTGTATGTGATCTGATCCCAAGAGCGATTGTACGTTGTGCCTTTACTTTGGCATAGATGTCGAAAACTGGGAGAATCTTGCCCAGGACAGATCAGCCTGGCGCACACTTCTTCGACACGGTTCTTCGACCTGCGAAGCAGGTAGAACAGCACGGATGGAACAAAAACGTCACAATAGAAAGGCATCAAAACTCCCCACAAGTACAAGTATACCTTGCCCACACTGTACAAGAACATTTCAAGCCCCATCGGGCTCACTAGTCATCTACGCACACACAGACAAACATAACGCAACTACATTCCCTTTACTGAAAATTGTGTGGTCATCATCACCCGTGATGGACGAGCATCACGTTGTGCCAGTTCTGCACCTCTACAAGTAGGCTAGCACATCCGATTTCTGTGAGGCTGTTTATTTACCATGGTAGCTACCCTAGGCAGATATCTCAGTCACCTCTTACGACGTAACTTGTAAGTCAGGGTGTCACTATTCTATGCTTCCCTTGCGAGCCCCGGCACAGATGGGCGATATGATTATTAAGTATCAGACAGTAAAGGTAACACTAGCCTGTGAGATGAACATTGTTTCGGTGTAGATATAAAAGAAATTAAGACAATCTTATGATTGATACAAGCATCACACACAAACATATAAGTTGATTGTGTATGGTAGGTTCTACATATAAACAACAACATAAACAATATATAGATGTAGTTTTAAACTGCATACCAGAGCTTAGATACGCAGACGATACAGTATTATTATCCCCCAGCAAAGAAGGTTTGGAAAACCTAATCATGACGACCAAGAAACATAGTGAAGACCAACATCTATATTTGAATACACAAAAACAAAAATCATGTCAACTGACAAAGCAAAAGGCTCACCTAACATCCAAATAAACAATGAAGAACTCCAATGTGTAGAGAGCTACGAATATCTGGGCTCAATAATTAACAATAACGGTGACTGCTCCAAAGAGATCTCAAGAAGATTAGCAATAGCAATCTAGAAGTTAAACACAATGAAGAACATGTGGCAAAGCACCTGCAAAATACAAAATTAAAAATATTGAGAGCATGCATTTTCCCAGTTGCTACTTATGGTTGTGAATCATGGACTATTACACAGAAATTAAGAACGAAAATCCAGTCCTTCGAAACTAAATGCTACAGAACGATCCTACGAATACCATGAACAGAAAAAGAAAGAACACTGATGTCCTGAAAGAACTAAATGTTAAAGAGAATTGGCTGATAAACAACATACTATACAGAAAAATTACATTCTTTGGTCACATCAAGCGTCACGATGGCCTGGAAAGAACAATACTAGAAGGCAGGGTCCCAGGACGCAGAGGCAGACCAAGAAGAAGATGGCTACAAGATATTAAAGAAACCATGAACATGACCATCGACGAAGTGGGTGAACTGGCAAGAGACAGAGTGAATTTCAGATGTGCTGCAAGAGAGCAACGTCCTATAAAGGATACGCACCTTGATGATGAGTTTTAAACTGACCCCATGCAATGTTGTGTGACCTATTTCCCTTCTTTCGGATTGTCTTCCGATAATTCCCGATACATTTTGTCTTTACTTTTGCTTGTTCAACTATTTCCCATTCTCACTATCTCCTGCTGTGTGTCAAATATTGTGCAAATAAATGTTTAAAACTTACCTTCCTTCCATAATGTGAACATCATTGTGCATAATAATAATAATAATAATAATTCCTCTCGTACCGTTATACGTTACATAGGGCCTGCAAGTAATTTCTCCATACCGCTCTATCCTGGGCAACTCGCTCAATCTCCTCCATGGAACTGAGACTGATATTTCCTGCCTCTCTCAGCAAAGTTCGCTTCAGGGTCTCCTTAGGTTGACCTCTCTTTCTTGAACCCTTTGCATCCCACTTCAATGCCTGCTTTGATATTCGTTGATCATTTCTCCTCAAGGTGTGCCCAACATATCTCCATCTTCTCTTTCTTATAACAGTTGTCACTAGTGGTTGACCAGACATGTCTCTGATTTCATCACTATCATTGTGCATACGATTTGTTTATTGTTTAACAGAAGAGAGTTATCTGCACTTAGAATGAGAACACATATGTCATATTACAGCGCTGTTCAACGCTGCGTCAACAGGCGCCCTTGTGATAATTCGTAACGATTCATTCTATAAATCTCTTCTTATCCTGACGCTGTGATGCAAAACATGATTGGAATAAAGAAAGTTAGTCTATGCTTATGTAGTCTTCTTCATTTCTGAGTAGTAAGCTATTAATTATAATATTTAAAAAAAATTCGTTTTGGCCCTTCTGGAAAAATGTATGTAGACGCCCATGCACCATATATGTTAGTTCTCACAAGACACATACAGATATACAAAAGAAAGTAGTTAAGGAGCATGCAAAACAGGAAAGTCTGCACATAAAAAAAATAAAATGCATGATCAATTTGAAAATGTCTTGTGAACAAGATGAAAAGGTGCTTGTGGCCAACGTCCTACGCATTGATTGTACTGTATGGGAAAAGTAATGAATTTTAGTCTCTTGAGAAGATCAAATTAGCAAATATTGAAGGAGTTCGATATTCAAATGAAGTACTACACACCAGACAGAACAACTTCATATTCAAATTACATTGTTGGAATACAGGAATGTTAAAAAACGTCGTGACATTATTCCAAATTAAAGATATCTAAAAGGTTTATAGAAGAAAGATTGACATTATTGCATGGGGTTTTACTCCATATAGCTCGGTCCTACTCCGCAGAAATGGTACGTTATCTATATAGAGTAGTGCACGAAGCACTAACTCGGTAGCTCCGACAACAATCCTAGGGGTCTCTGGAAAAATGCGCGCAGGAACAGAGCGATGCGGTCCGGATTCGAACACACGATCTTTGAAACGCAAGGCGAAAGGCATTGTCACGTCTAAGAAGCAAGTTCACTAACAACTAGGCTATATATATATATAAATTTAAGTTGGACAGAGTAGGGTAATATATAGAGCTTTCGTGGTTCCTTTCTCAGATTTAACAAAAGAAGGTGGGTTAAATTGACAGTACACAATTAAGAAAAGGAACTGGCTCGTCTGTCTTTTGCACACTTGGGTTTAAAATAGGAAATGACAGGCGTGGCACACCCTCAAAAAAAAGGTTAATTGCGTATCCTTTACAGGACTTTGCGAATCAACTCCAGCTTTTTAACACTGTTTGTGATTTTCTAGGCATTATTACGTTCAGTAGTTTGTCATTGCTTTCTGAACGGGTGGTGCCATCGTCCTTTGTAAAAATCCAAGCGAAACAATTTGAAACCAAATTGTCCGCAGTGTGATTCGAACTCAGAACGTCTGGGTTAATAGACCGAGTTACTATCCCCTAGGCCACAGACGCCACCAGTCACACCCTACGATCTGCAAAAAAGCTACGGGACATTGTCGTATATAAATCAAAGTACGTATTCTTATTGTCACAAATCACACAAAAAAGTTATTTATTTACGTTTATTCTAAAACGATTTCGGAAAAAAAAGAATATAAAACTAAGAACGGATTTAACTTATAGAACAAGAGTTTTGAACTCTAGCACTTGCAGTCTCAGACGAAAATGTTTGGTGGATTTCACTGTGTACTGTAGTTACAGAAGTGGTGTAACTGACGGAAAAATTACCGTTAGCGGGTAAGTTGATTTATTGATTTGTTAAACCATGATCAGTGTACACTAGTTAATACTCATGTGTGCAACGATATCTTTCTTACACAGGAGTTTCTCAGCGGCAGTGCACGAACACCGCAGCACCGGTGAGTATCCCTGCCTGATTTACGGTATTCGTGGCACTGAACCGAAAGCTCATGGCACCGAACTGAAGAGCGTTAAGCTCAAGTGCTTCTGGATCCAATAAAAAAATTGGTAGAAATTTTATTTTAAACTTTGTTATGAATTTTGTCAGGGCAGCGACTTTGCAGCCTACTTTTATAGATTGTCCACTGTGGAGGTTTTTTTACGTGCTCAATTTGAACACAGGAGCTACGCATCATCGTCCGTCCCTATTAGGACTAGGAACTCGATCTCATCTACATTAAAATCATGAATCTCTGGCAATATATCCCCATAGCTTTAAGCATCGAACGAATCAAGTACCTAAGGAAAGTGTGGTGTAAGCCTAGCTTCTATGTCACATAGACTTCACGGCAGCAGATAAGCTATTGAAAGGTAACTTGCATTCACCATAACAGGTGTTACAACAGGTGTTTACATTCCACCTGTTGTTAATCTAGAACAAAACCACTGCAAATATGTTTGCTCTTTCAACTAGCCAGGTATACCAAGATAGAAAACTATAGTCTATTAGATCAAATTATGAGTCATATATTTGTGTGTGTATATATATATATATATATATATATATATATATATATATAGAGAGAAGAGAGAGCGTAAACACACACATATATATATATATATATATAAGAGAGAGAGAGAGAGGTGTAAACACACACATATACATATATATATAGAGAGAGAGGGCGTAAACACATATATATAATATATATATATATATATTTATATATGGATATATACACGTATAGACAGGACTGTGCGGTATATTTTCTCAGTATGATGCAAGTCTTCGAAATCATCATCATCATCATTTCACCTTTCAACTCCCATCGGAGCACAGGTCTTCAACAAACTTCTTCCATCTCTTCCTCTCTCTTGCCATCCCTTCCAATTCTTGCCATGTTTTGCCTATCCTCTTTATATCCGCCTCCAGCTCTCTTCTCCAGGTCTGCCTAGGCCTTCCCTACTCCTCTTTCCCTGCGGGTTCCAAAACAATGCCTGTCTTGCGATGCTTCCGGTCGGTCTTCTCAATGTATGTCCTATCCATCGCCAGCGTCTCTTCCTAAGTCTCTCTCCACTGGTATCTGCTTTGTTCTCTCCCTGAGTTCCTCGTTTGTAATCTTATCATACCATCTCAATCCCTCTATCCTACGTAAACATCCATTTACGAAGGTCTGCAGTTTTCTGATAGTTTCCTTTGTGGTCTTCCATGTTTCCGAGCCATAGAACAGCAAGTCTTCGAAATGCCGCCCCTTAAATCTTTTTTCTTTAAAATAACCTTCCATTTGTAATTTTGATTTTGCTGCTTATGCCGCCCCCATTACGGTACCGCATAGTGCGGCCGCCTCTCTGTATCATAGCACGACACGGCCTTGCATATAGTTATAGATAATCATATATGTAAAGAGTTGGATAAATAGAGATTGTAAAGTGTTGCATAATTGGATAGTTGGATAAATGGATGGATGGATTGATGGAGTATGGACGGATATATGGATGGATAGATATACACATAGATATGTCGTAGGATAGCGTTGTGGTGTGGGTTTGATGGTTGGTGGCGTATATGATATTTGGCAGGATGATGGTGGGCCCACAGAGTACTGGTTCTATGTTCTGGTGGTGATCTAGGAATTGTGGTAGTCTATGAATTGTTCAGTGAAATGTTCAATGCTCGATGTCATGTGGTGTGTAACGAGGAAAATATGTCACGGAAGGCTGCTTCTTCATCTCTGGATCAGTATCACATTAGACATGTGAGCATTATTCTACAAATGTATCTACCCACATTCTGTTAGATGCCCAACGCTGTCTCTATACTCAATCTCTGTTGTTTGTTATACTACTTATTGTGTTTTCTGTCTGTCTTTGTCCAGCTGACTGCTTCAGATAGATAGATAGACAGACAGACAGACAAATGGACGGACAGACGGATAGATAGACAGACATACAGATAGATAGAAAGGTAGGTAGGACTTAGTTAGACAGACAGACCAAACAGACAGATAGACAGATAGACAGACAGATAGACAGACAGACAGATAGACAGATGAGACAGGCCGACAGGCCGAAGGCAGACGGCAGCGGCAGCAGGCAGACCAGACAGCAGACTAGGCAGACAGACAGACAGACAAAACAGACAGACAAGACAAGACAGACAGAAAGCAAGACAGACAGACAGACAAGACAGACAGAAAGACAAGAAAGACAGACAAGACAAGACAAGACAAGACAAGAAAGACAAGACAAAGACAGACAAGACAAGACAAGACAAGACAAGACAAGACAAGACAAGACAAGACAGACAAGACAAGAAAGACTAAGACAAGAATAGATAGATAGATAGATAGATAGATAGATAGATAGATAGATAGATAGATGATAGATATAGATAGAGATGACAGATAGATAGAAGATAACAGATAGATAGATAGATAGATAGATAGTATAGATAGATAGATAGATAGATATGATAGATAGAAACAATGTTTGTGTTTACATTGTGTAAATAACAATATATTAAGCCTGGAACAATAATAGTAACTGCACACAATGTATGTGTGGAACAATGAACGTTGTCGGTATACAATACATAGCTAACCAGACACAAACCAAATATAAATTTAAGTCAACAATGGAAGTCAATTGACTAAAGAACAGAATAACCGTTGTGAGACTCAAATAACAAAGTACATTTGTCTGAAACCGATAAGAGAATGTAGTCAAATGGTAATCTTAACGAAACAATAAAAGGTTAAGATTACCTAGCATACTGTTGTATTACATACATATCTATGTTATTTTCTCATGTTGGAGTTAGCAGTGCGCGCAAGCTCATCGGATCTATGAGTAGTATTCTGTTTCAACCCTTTCTTTTTTCGATCCAGAAGCACTTGAGCTTTCAGCTCTTCGGCTCGGTGCCATGGACATCGTAACCCTTCGGTTCGGTGCTACGAACACCGTAAATCTGGAGAACATGTGGCTTTTCTGCCAGAACGGGGAATTGAACCGCACTCATAGGGGGCTTATCACCCGTCGCTTAACGTGCTACGAATACGCTAGGCAGGAAGCCGTCACTTTCTTCCATTGTATCTCAGTGAGATATTGGAGGATGATGTAAGGGTCTTTGACACCGAACCTTATCTAATGCGTTTTGTAGTCTGGTATTCATTTCTCTAAAGTTGTTCTTGATGCCGTCACTCCTTCTTTTGCGTGATCTTCCTCTAGCTCTGTATTTAAAAAAAAAAATGTGGCTATGTGTGATAGACGATAACAGATCATTCTTCGCCCGAGTGGTTACCGGGGCCAAATTTGGGGTGTAAAGAATAGAACCACTGTTACATGTCGTAAGAGGCGATTAAGGAGGTTTGGATGAAATCGGATGCACATGTCCGAAACATGTAGAAGTCTATGCGTTTAGGGGCCTACCAAACCAATGTGCAAGTATACACGTTCTTGGCAAAGATCAAACATATCACAAAGAGTGATTAAAATTAAGAACGAACGCAAAGAAGAAGGAGCTCATTCTTGTCGGGTTACCACATCATTTAATCTCATTTTTTCTTATTTCAATTGAGAAACCTGTTTGATTTATAGTCTTATTTTAATTCATATCATTTTAAGTTTATCTCTCATTGTTACTCCTGCAGCTTTTCTAAGACATATCAGTTATCAGTTATATGAGGACTATCATCATAGCACTCCGGACATGTCCATAGGTGCTCCGATCTCCCCCTCAACAAATCTAGCAGCGTCCAGCGGCCTAACACGCCAGTTCGATGTTGAATAATCAATCTCTTTGCATATTTGATATGTCGTTCTTTACGGGCTGCACCAATATTGACACCCATCTCTCTCAATCTGGTCAGCGAGTGTAAGACATCTAATCTATGTCGTTATCATTTCCTGCTCATTAGCTGCTATGAGCGACTATGTTTGATACTGCTAACATATTCTTGGTTAAGCACCCGTGTGGTGATGGACCTTGCACGGGGGAAGCAAAGAATAGTACCACAGCAACCTACAATGCATGTCGTAAGAGGCGACTGATGTAGGCCTAGGGATGTTACCCTAAGTAAATAAAAAGCAGTGCAGAAATCGGATGTGCTGGTCTACTTGTAGGCGCATAACTGGCACAGCGTACACTCGCTCTTAAGCTCAGATCACATACAAATCACACAGAGTGGTTGACAAGTGGTCGATATGGAACGTTCGGAGATTAAAGAAGAAGAGCTGATTTAAAAAAAGCTCTTATGAGATTTTCTTAGTAGTCATGTGTATTGTTTATGTGTTAACAGATCATAACCAACGCGGATGCTTTCTTGGAAGCTTGCTCAAAATACAGTTGAACAGTTCGTTTTTTTCAGCAGGTTATCCACTCTTTATGAGCAATGTTGTTTATTCTCAACATAATTAACCACTCTGTGTTGTTTGCACCGAGAACGTGAGTAAGTTAGGACAAGCATATCCAAATTTAATACAAAGTGCATGAATATTATCCAACATAACACACATTTATACAGACAGGTGGCTGTAAGCAGTGGCGGCTCGTGATAATTTTTGTTGGTGGGGCCAGACAGAAATGTTCGAAAAAATCATAGTTTTGGTTAGATTATATTTTAATTATAAAATAATAAATACACGTTACACCTTATTTTTGGTGGGGCCCGGCCCCACTGACCCTTAATGACGAGCCGCCACTGGCTGTAAGATTTACAAACAGAAAAAATCTGACTATAAAGTACCACATCTGGTGTTGTACTGCAACATGTTATCAGATCTAAGTGGTCGTAGGAAGACCGTACAGGTGACTCGTGCAAATCGTAGCTGTAGAAGTCATTCTTTTATTGCTGACAGTCGCAGTAGCGTAATTGTTAGTGGACTCGCTACTTAAACTAGTGGTCACGGTTCAAATCCACATTGGGCGTGGAGTATTTTTTCCGACTGTAACAGTTCTCAGGTAAACCCAGCCTCAATTCGGTACCAGGAAGCGCACTGGGAAAGTAAAGACGGTCGGCGTGATGTTGACCACATCACTCATCGTGTGCCGACGGTCAATGAAAAATACAGACCTAACACCGTATTACCCAATATACCTCGAGGTGTTATAAGAGTTTCTGCCCGCCTGTCCAGCGTGTTCGTAGCGCGTTCGACTGCGAGTAACTAGCCCTCTATGAGTGCGGGTTCAATTCTGCGGGCTGGCAGAAAAGCCACAGGTTCCCAGATTCACGGTGTTCGTAGTACCGAACCGAAGGGTTACGATGTCCATGGCACCGAGGCGAAGAGCTGAAAGCTCAAGTGCTTCTGAAAAAAAAGAAGAGTTTCTATACTTTTAAAGATCTTGCTGGTGGAAAAGCCAGCAGACAGTCATGGGAGATTGAAGTATCTATATGTAAACACTTGTGTATCGCTTCAGCAGTTATATAAGTGGTGGCACACGAAGTGTATAAGAATGGGGTCAACTGCTTAAAAGACCTTTAAAGTTCACAAATTGACTTCCATGCACCGGGTTTCCTCACATGTCTCGCTCAATCTACAGCCAACTCTAAATAACTAGGCCTGACAACTGACGAGAAACCCTGACCTACATCAGAGCGGGGTCTGGAATTTATATATGTTTGATAGAACACTGCAAGCTTTTTGCAATTTTACTCAATTCTGTGAGTCTAATTTATTGTGAAAAATATTCATAATATTGATATTCCTTGTTAAACTTAACTTGTTGGATAATATAACTTCGATTTAGCATTTTGTGTTGATTTTAAAAGGAATTCGTCTATATACACCAATACTGGAATGCGAGGTCACGTGGTGTAGTTGTGGTCTGATTTTCCATAATTCTTACCTGTGTCCACAGCCCTATAAGTTTATAGTAGTCTCTGGTCAATCTCAACAGAAATTAATTTCACGTCATCTGCTGAGATTATTGCACTAAGCACGAACTCTGTAGCTCCGACAACAATCGTAAGGATCTCCGGAAAAACTGTACGTGTGAACCGAACGAAGAGGTCGGGATTTGAACCCACAACTTTCGTAACGCAAAGCAAATGACCTAACCATTTAGCCACAAAGTGATAAGTGATAACTTATGTAGACATTTGATTACGATATACCTCCTTCAATGATCCAGCTGCACTCGAACTCTTGTCCTTCGGCCCATACGATGTACCGGAATACGAACGATCCGTCACAGCTAATGGCCACTTTTTGTTGATGTTATTAGCTGGCAATATGGACTTAACCTACGCATTCTCTACGTATCTCCACTTTTTTCATATGTATGTTTATATGTACGTTTTAAACTTCACTGCAACGGATCACCCCATAATCGCTCTGTTCCTGTGTCAACGAAAATCACACGAAATGCTAACAACTGTCTCATGTGTGAACTAATTCCAGAATGAAACAGCCGTATCGCCACAAAATGCAACCTGGTACGTAGCTCCACTTTTTCAACAGATGCAACTTTCCATGTTGCAAACGTCAGGGACACATTCAAGTATATTTATTGATGTAAGAAGCACACAGGTTGTCACTACCATTACGCTTTTCCCATCACGTTTACCAGCTGTCACTAGGTTTTCAACTTTATTTCTTCTGATATCGTCCCCCCAAAAAATCTTGATTATCTATATATACTTGTTCTGATAAATTTGCAGTTTTCATTTAGAAAAGGCAGAAATTTACTTGCAATGGATTCCATTTCACTGTGACATTGCAGGCAATGAGAGTGCCGATGTCTTAGCTAAGGAGGCAGTGCCAAGAGCAAATTTACCAACCCCTGTCTTTTCAAGAGGTCAAATCCTCATACAGAGAAAATCTGCAGTAGACTGGAAGACAAACACTGGATATGATTATGGAAAAGACTCCCTCAAAGACCTAAGCAGAACAGATCAGGTCATTATATTTCGACTACTCACCGGACGCTCCAGACTTAACAAACACTTATATAGACTAGGAATAAGTCAAACAGTTCTCTGCCAGTGTCAGAAGGCGGAACAGACACCGGAACATATCCTGCAAGACTGTTCTCTCCTGGGTTAACTGAGAAGCAACATGTGGTCACACCGAGTGGACCTGAAAACTAAGCTTTGGGAAACCTGACAGACCTGAAGCTGACTGCCCAGTTTGTGGTCCACAGTAAATTAAGCACATGACCAGAGATTGCTGAAGAAGAAGAAGAAGATTTGCTTCTTGAAACTTTAAAACACATGACTAATCGCAAAACTGAAATGTTGTGGTAGGGGTGTGGCAGTGGTGTTTCCTTTGTTTAATTATTCATCAAGAACGTTTATTTTTAGATTCTTATTATCTTTGACTAATTTATACAATATGTATAGTTTGTTAAATACGTAGACCTTTGCTGACATTGTTTGACTGTATATCTTGTTACACCGACGTTTAAACACTGAGAGGGGTGTTAGAGCCAGTGGCTGGTATAACTACATTTAAACAATGAGAGCTGTGTTAGAGCCAGTGGCTGGTATAACTACATTTAAACAATGAGAGCTGTGTTAGAACCAGTGGCTGGTATACCTACATTTAAACAATGAGAGCTGTGTTAGAACCAGTGGCTGGTATAACTACATTTAAACAATGAGAGCTGTGTTAGAGCCAGTGGCTGGTATACCTACATTTAAACAATGAGAGCTGTGTTAGAGCCAGTGGCTGGTATACCTACATTTAAACAATGAGAGATGTGTTAGAGCCAGTGGCTGGTATAACTACATTTAAACAATGAGAGCTGTTAGAGCCAGTGGCTGGTATACCTACATTTAAACAATGAGAGCTGTGTTAGAACCAGTGGCTGATATACCTATATTTAAACAATGAGAGCTGTGTTAGTACCACTGGTTGGTATAACTACATTTAAACAATGAGAGCTGTGTTAGAGCCAGTGGCTGGTATACCTACATTTAAACAATGAGAGCTGTGTTAGAGCCAGTGGCTGGTATACCTACATTTAAACAATGAGAGATGTGTTAGAGCCAGTGGCTGGTATAACTACATTTAAACAATGAGAGCTGTTAGAGCCAGTGGCTGGTATACCTACATTTAAACAATGAGAGCTGTGTTAGGGCCAGTGGCTGGTATACCTACATTTAAACAATGAGAGCTGTGTTAGTACCACTGGTTGGTATAACTACATTTAAACAATGAGAGCTGTGTTAGAGCCAGTGGTTGGTATACCTACATTTAAACAATGAGAGCTGTGTTAGTACCACTGGTTGGTATACCTACATTTAAACAATGAGAGCTGTGTTAGTACCACTGGTTGGTATACCTACATTTAAACAATGAGAGCTGTGTTAGTACCACTGGTTGGTATACCTACATTTAAACAATGAGAGCCGTGTTAGTACCACTGGTTGGTATAACTACATTTAAACAATGAGAGCCGTGTTAGTACCACTGGTTGGTATAACTACATTTAAACAATGAGAGCCGTGTTAGTACCACTGGTTGGTATAACTACATTTAAACAATGAGAGCCGTGTTAGTACCACTGGTTGGTATACCTACATTTAAACAATGAGAGCTGTGTTAGTACCACTGGTTGGTATACCTACATTTAAACAATGAGAGCTGTGTTAGTACCACTGGTTGGTATACCTACATTTAAACAATGAGAGCTGTGTTAGTACCACTGGTTGGTATACCTACATTTAAACAATGAGAGCTGTGTTAGTACCACTGGTTGGTATACCTACATTTAAACAATGAGAGCTGTGTTAGAACCAGTGGCTGATATACCTACATTTAAACAATGAGAGCTGTGTTAGTACCACTGGTTGGTATACCTACATTTAAACAATGAGAGCTGTGTTAGTACCACTGGTTGGTATACCTACATTTAAACAATGAGAGCTGTGTTAGTACCACTGGTTGGTATAACTACATTTAAACAATGAGAGCTGTGTTAGTACCACTGGTTGGTATACCTACATTTAAACAATGAGAGCTGTGTTAGTACCACTGGTTGGTATCCTACATTTAAACAATGAGGCTGTGTTAGTACCACTGGTTTGGTATACCTACATTTAAACAATGAGAGCTGGTTAGTACCACTGGATTGTATACACTCCTTAAAACAATGAAAGCTGTGTTATTTCCACTGGTTGTCATACTACATTTAAACAATGAAGCTGTTTAGTACCACTGGTTGAGTATACCTAACATTTAAGCAATGAGGCTGTGTTAGTACCACTGGTGGTATACCTACATTTAAACAATGAGAGCTGAGTTGATACCATGTGGTTACCTAATTTAAACAATGAAGAGTTTGTGGTAGTACACTGGTTGGTATACCTACATTTAAACAATGAGAGCTGTGTTAGTACCTGGTTGGTATCCTACATTTAAACAATGAGAGCTGTGTTAGTACCGTTGGTATACTTACATTTAAACAATGAGAGCTGTGTTAGTACCACTGGTTGGTATACCTACATTTAAACAATGAGAGCTGTTAGTACCACTGGTTGGTATACCTACATTTAAACAATGAGAGCTGTGTTAGTACCACTGGTTGGTATACCTACATTTAAACAATGAGAGCTGTGTTAGTACCACTGGCTGGTATACCTACATTTAAACAATGAGAGCCGTGTTAGTACCACTGGTTGGTATACCTACATTTAAACAATGAGAGCTGTGTTAGTACCACTGGTTGGTATACCTACATTTAAACAATGAGAGCTGTGTTAGAGCCATGGTTTGGTATACCTACATTTAAACAATGAGAGCTGTGTTAGTACCACTGGTTGGTATACCTACATTTAAACAATGAGAGCCGTGTTAGTACCATGGCTGGTATACCTACATTTAAACAATGAGAGCTGTGTTAGTACCACTGGTTGGTATACCTACATTTAAACAATGAGAGCTGTTAGTACCATGGCTGGTATACCTACATTTAAACAATGAGAGCTGTGTTAGTACCACTGGTGGTATACTACATTTAAACAATGAGAGCTGTGTTAGTACCATGGTTTGGTATACCTACATTTAAACAATGAGAGCTGTGTTAGAACCATGGTGGTATACCTACATTTAAACAATGAGAGCTGTGTTAGTACCAGTGGCTGGTATACCTACATTTAAACAATGAGAGCCGTGTTGATAGCACAATGGTTCGTACACCTACTTCCTAGAAGTGGTAGTTTCCTTGTCATTCATAATTGGAGTACAACTTGTCTGCCCTCAAACGGCTCTCAGATTGATACAGCTTGTATTGCATACCAGAGAAATACTTGCTATGAGACATATGTTGACCTAACGAGACTAACTGGTGACATGATAAAGTAGAGAGACATGGTCTGTTGACTTCAACCCTCGTTTTACAACTGGTTTTATGTGATAATAATGTTTATAAATGATATCTTAAATGATAATAAAATAGAAAATACGGTGAAAGTGGTTTTTTTTTTACACAGAAAAAAATGGTAGAAATCAAATTTTAAACACGAATATTTCTCTTTATTTCTCTGTGTCAAAAAAAAAAAATCTAGAAAGAAAAAAAACCGCAGAAAAAAACAAAACTGTACCCGCTTCTTTTCTATGTCATTATAACGATGAAGAAAATAGCACAAGTGATCATTTATGGGAGAGAGAGAGAGAAGAGAAAAAAACTAGTAGAGGGCGCGATAAGTTTAGAAAAGCATATATCACTCTGGAATAATGATGAGTTGCAGATTTTTGTAGAAAAGATGAGCCAAAGATAATCTGAAAAATATGATGAGCCATAGATCATTTTAACGAAGTAATAATCCATAGATAATTTTAAAGAGACAGGATGGGTCGTAGATCATCTTAGAGAGAGAGGATGGGTCATGAATCATCTTAGAGAGAAGGATGGGTCATGATCATCTTAGAGAGAGAGACAGGATGGGTCGTAGATCATCTTAGAGAGAGAGATGGGTCATGATCATCTTAGAGAGAAGGATGGGTCTATGATATTCTTAGAAAGGATGGGTAGATCATTAGAGAATGGGTCTGATCATCTTAGAGAGAGGATGGGTCGTAGATCATCTTAGAGAGAGAGGATGGTATTATCATCTTAGAGGAGAGGTGGTAGATCATCTTAGAGAGAGAGATGGGTCATATATCATCTTAGAGAGTGTCATGATCATTGAGAGAGGATGGTCATAGATCATCTTAGAGAGAGAGGGGTATAATCATTTAGAGAGAGGATGGGTCGTAGATCATCTTAGAGAGAGGATGTGTCATAGATCATCTTAGAGAGAGGATGTGTCATAGATCATCTTGAGAGAGGATGTGTCGTAGATCATTTAGAGAGAGGATGTGTATATATCATCTTAGAGAGAGGATGGTCATAGATCATCTTAGAGAGAGAATGGGTCATATATCATCTTAGAGGATGGGTCATAGATCATCTTAGAGAGAGGATGTGTCATAGATCATTTTAGAGAGAGGATGTGTCGTATATCATTTTAACGAATTCATGAGTTATAGATCATTTTAACAAAGTCATGGGCATGGATCATTTTAAAGAGATGATGAGCCGTAAATTATCTTAAAGATGCGATGAGCCGTAGATTAACTGAAAGATAAGACTTTCTTACTATCTTTACAGGACATTCTTGTTATCTACGATTGGCACAGAGAAATGCTAGTTGTCAGTACTCTGACGTGTATTTCTGTGTTAGGAAAGACACTCCAACTTTTAAAAGTTCATAAAACATCACAGAATATGAACAAAATAAAGGAAGACACTGAAGCTGTCACACACCAAAAAGAAACACCTCGTTACTTCATGTATGTAGTACCACTTTTTAGGGCAGTGTATGACATCTGGGAGGAGAGCATGAGGAATGTAATGTAAAAGGGTTTTAAAAAGACACTTTTACATTAAATTCCCCATACTCTCGTTCCACATGTTCTACATTGCCCTAAAAACAAAACAAAAAAATTTATGTCCGCTATGCAGACGCCGGGAAGCTGTTTAGGTTAAGTTTTTTTTTATGCCAAGTACAGAAAAAAATCCTCGGCATTACCATGAGTTCGATTCGGGTCTCCGGCATGGGAGCCACATTCTAATGCATTCGGTCACGAGCAGTTAAATAACATGAAATGTACTTCACTGCTATGTAATGCAAAAAAAGTAATAAATTGAGGAGGAGGAGGAGGAACAAGCTATAAGAAACATTGTAAGGAAATGGATAAAGGAAAAAAAAAGAAAGAAGGAGAGTTAGAGAGAATAAATAAGATGACATTAAAACAATAGAAACGCGAGGCTCTAAAAAAAAAAAAAAAAAGTAATAAAAAAAATTACAACCTCAGCATGCCATGTGATCTCACATGAGACTAATAAAACCGGGCTAAGCTTCTATCAATCATTCAAACGACCGCAATAATGTGGTGCTATGTTTCAGGATCCACATAAAAATTAATTCAAATTAAACCCCAGCAGCAGTACAGGCTGAAATGAGAGACGAACCGATTTATTCCAGTTGTATGTACCGCGCATGCAATAGGGAAATGTCGAGACGTAGAAGAAAGACAGAACGATAGAGAGATGAAGCAGACAAACTTAGAAAGCTACTTTAATTTGTTCCCTAAGGATTACCACCGTATTAGTTTTTAGTGGTAGTGAGCTAGATCCCAACCCAAGAGTATCTAGTTCAAACTCCGCGCGGCAATTTAGAAGCAAATTTCTTTCTGTTGAGTTTTACGAACGGTAAAGTAGACCTCACTGTTTAGAAAACACTGGCAAACTACTGAAAGTATAAGTGGTGCCTAGAGAATCAATGAATCGTTCACGATGATCTGATTGCGACATCCTGTAAATGATATGCCACATTTTTACCTTATGTTAATATTATATATTCTAGTTAAGGTCATGTAGTCATCAATAAAATAAAATTTACTGTAGTCTTTTACCGATCTTAGGATATGAATTGCATGCCCCTTCACTTCACATTTCTAGGTCCTAGTATGCAGGAGGTAGGAAATCTAATACCTTTCCTCACGCGTGGAACGTTAGTTGTGACATTGAACCTACAACCCTCTTGTGTCCGAGTAGATAGCCGAACGTTTATGAGTTATACTAATCCGTCTCACACTTCCTAGTTTTTATATCAGTTTACGTAAAACAAAGCTACGCCACATATCTTCGCTAAACTGGTTCGGAGTTAATTTCTTGAGTGTCAAATTTATATAGTATCACACATCTGAAAAGTCAAAGGAGATAAAACAAAACCACAAAGCTGTGATCTTTCAAAATCAAATGTGAAGTCAGTGCTGTTCTATGGCTCAGAAACATGGAAGACAACAAATGTGAAGTCAGTGCTGTTCTATGGCTCAGAAACATGGAAGACAACAAAGGAAACATAAGAAAACTACAGACCTTCATAAATAGATGCTTACGTAGAATAGAAGGACTGAGATGGTATGATAAGATTACAAACGTGGAACTCAGAGAAAGGGAACAAAGCAGGTTACCAGTGGAGAAAGAACTCAGGAAGAGACGCTGGCGATGGATAGGACATACATTGAGAAGACCGACCGGAAGCATTGCAAGACAGGCACTGTTTTGGAACCCGCAGAGAAAGAGGAGTAAGGGAAGACCTAGACAGACCTAGAGAAGAGAGCTGGAGGCTGATATTAAAAGGATAGATAAAACATGGAAAGAATTGGAAGGGATGGCAAGAGAGAGGAAGAGCTGGAAGAAGTTTGTTGAAGACCTGTGCTCCATTGGGAGTTGAAAGGTGAAGAAGAAGACACATCTGAAACTTGGTAGCAAAGGAAATGTTGAATTTCACGTGATTCACATACGAAGTATGTTTAGTGAGTACATATGTGACGGAATCCTGAACTAAACAGTTTCCGAACGTAACGCTGGTAGATAAGCTGTTCGATCGAACTTTACCTGATTATTCTGTGTCTAGTTGTAACGTAGCGTTTGAGAAAGACACTCCCCCGTGAGTCATTTTTTAGAATGGCTCATTGGTTGTGTTCGTAAAAACGCTCGTATTGCTAGGCAAGGCGATTGGTGTCGTAAGGACTAGGGTAAGTGGTTCGAGTCCCGTGTTTGTCTATTTGTTTTTCGGAAGCTCTTAATACCTGTACCCTGTTTATTTGTTGATCATACGCTGGTAGATAGTATTGCTAAAATTTGGCAGCATTGTCATAGAGTTTGAGATGTGTTACATACATTTTGCTATTAAAACTCCAAAATTAAATAGGTAAGCTTGAAAATCGTATAATGCTGATTTGTACTGGTCCGTATTCTGAGCATGGCAGGTTGATTACACATCCTTGATCAAGGGACCCTGACAATCTTGGCCGCTAGACGCTTAGTATGATACGATACGAAATTGTACTGCATACTTTAGAAATATACTTTAATAATTTTGTTTAAGAAAGTTTAAGAAAAACAGTCAACCAAAACATTTGTACCTAATAAAAATGAAATAAATAGTGCTGACGAAAGGTTA
This sequence comes from Arion vulgaris, assembly GCA_020796225.1. Taxonomy (NCBI): domain Eukaryota; kingdom Metazoa; phylum Mollusca; class Gastropoda; order Stylommatophora; family Arionidae; genus Arion; species Arion vulgaris. Next base: position 18,209,697 of record CM036763.1, on the reverse strand, counting down.
AATAGAAAATGTAAATGAAGGAAGAAAACTGAAATAAAGGAAAACTAAAATAAAGGGAAGAAAACTAAAATAAAGGAAGAAAACTGAAATGAAAGAGAAAACTAAAATGAAGGGAAATGAAATAAATAGTGCAGACGAAAGATTAAATAGAAAATGTAAATGAAGGGAAGAAAACTAAAATAAAGGGAAGAAAACTGAAATGAAGAGAGGAAAACTAAAATGAAGGGAAATAAAATAAATAGTGAGACGAAAGGTTAAATAGAAATGTAAATGAAGGGTAAAACTAAAATAAAGGGAAGAAAACTGAAATGAAGGGAAGAAAACTAAAATAAAGGGAAGAAAACTGAAATGAAGAGAGGTAACTAAATGAAGGGAAATGAAATAAATAGTGCAGACGAAAGATTAAATAGAAAATGTAAATGAAGGGAAGAAAACTAAAATAAAGGGAAGAAAACTGAAATGAAGAGAGGAAAACTAAAATGAAGGGAAATAAAATAAATAGTGCAGACGAAAGGTTAAATAGAAAATGTAAATGAAGGGAAGAAAACTAAAATAAAGGGAAGAAAACTGAAATGAAGGGAGGAAAAGTAAAATGAAGGGAAGTCAACTACACACAGAAGATACTTTGATGTTTGAATATATTGGCAAGGCTTGTACAGAAAAAGGTGTTCATAACACATTTTTGCAATAAGAGAAGATATCGCTTGATGAATTTCAAAACTGAAAACGAGAGAAATTTTTTTAAAGATCGATGTAATAGAAAAGAAATGAGGAAGATGAGGTTACAGTAAATTTGAAGATTGGAATATAAAGATGGAATGCAGAAGTTGGAGGTTTCAGAAAATTAAAAAAACACGTAATAAAAAGTACTTTAGTTTTACAAAATACAAAAAAAACCCAAAAACAATACACAGCAACGTATCGACCAAAAGGCCTTTATCAAGCAAACGATACAATATTAGTGGCGAATTTCACAGTATACCTCTTATAGACTACGACAGAAACATCACAACGGTCCTAAAATGAAAATCTGTAAAAAAAAAAACCAAACAAATAAGGCAATAAATGCAAACAACTAGAAGTGGGAAAAATGGAGAGAAACAATAAAATATGAAATATATATATTTATATACATTGAACATATACACATACAGAATATGGAGCATGAGAAGAGAAAGTACTAAGAAGCATAGGAACGTAGTGCGTTGAATCCATGAGGTCACAAGGTACCAGTTAACGGAATAAAACGATTCTCTAGAGCAAATCGACTTCGATCATCAGAGGAACAAGATCGGATGGCTGTGACCTGGATATCACGAGCTCCCAAAATGGTCCGTTCCATTGAACTGAGTGGCGCCCGAGTGGTTACCGGGGCCCAAATTTGGGGTGTAAAGAATAGAACCACTGTTGCCTGCCATGCATGTTGTAAGAGGCGACTAAGGAGGTTTGGCTGAAATCGGATGCATGTGTCCTAAACGTGTAGAAGTCTATGCGTTTAGGGGCCTACCAAACCAATGTGCAACGTATACACGTTCTTGGCAGAGATCAAACATATCACAAAGATTGATTGAAATTGGTCGCAAAGAACGAACGCAAAGAAGAAGAAGGAGAAGAACTGAGTGGCTACAGGGGTCATATAGCATGGCGTATATCACGTAAGTGTTGGCCGAAACGGTCAATAAGCATTTTGCCTGTTTCGCCGATATATGCCTTGTTACACCGTTTGCAAGTGATGGCGTAGATTATATTGTGAGACTCGCATGTGAAACCCTCTCCAATAATAAACGTGGCTTTAGCAAAAGATACAATACTGGTCTGATACAATATGGGCCACACTGTACAATGTCAAAAGGACTCTGGACATTGGATTTAAGGCGACTGTGTACCAACATATCCTGCCTTAAGACTTCTGTCCGTCTGTAAGCCACCAAAGGATAGTTTTGGAAGACTGAACGTGTCTCAGGATCCGACTTTAGAATAGACAGATGGCGGAATAATTTTTCTTTTCACCAGTGAACTATGAGGGTGGAAAGTTAAGATAAGTTTCACCCTGTCAGAGTTGGAAGCCTATCTATGATGGTTGGTAAGGGCCTCCAGGCGATCAATTTTCTGAAATCGAAGCATAGCAGATATAAGCACCTTCTCCGGATATAGGGGCACAAACTCCGTAGCTCCAGCAATAATACTAGAAATCTCATGAAAACATTGCACATGTGACTCGGTCCGGATTCAAACCCACAACCTCAGAACGTCTTAATCACTTCGCCTGTGAGACGCCCCCTGACCCCCCCTTCCTCAGTTGAATGTAGGACCCATAGAAAACAAAAATGGACAAATTACGACTAGAACAGAATAAAAAAACACATGAAGATATATGGTTGAAATATTTATAATTTAAGCATCAGATGGTGGTAAAAACAATTTTTTATTCCCGATCCAGAAACACTTGAGCTTTCAGCTCTTCGGCTCGGTGCCATGGACATCGTAACCCTTCGGTTCGGTGCCCCGACCACCGTAAATCTGGAGAGCTTGTGGATTTTTTCTGCCTGCCCGCGGATTTGAACCCGCACTCACAGAGGGCTTGTCACTCGTCGCCCAACGCACTGGGCAGGCGGGAGCTATAAACAATTAAAGCCAAAGCTAGAAATAGGATTAGCCTGAACGTGACACATTAGGGACAAAAACAGACGGCGGATATTAAAATACATGAAATGTAGAAAGAGAGGACATTTAAACAATGACATATATGACATAGAGACTGGATTAGCACACATATGTAACACTTGTTTAAATGTAACAAAGTGTCAAGCAAACAGATAAACAGACAGAGAAAGATATAGACCAGTGGTTCTCAAATTGTGCACCAGTGTGCCCTGTGACATTCCAATATGTGACCTAGGAAATCCCAGTTTATGGGTTGACAAAGCGGTGCCAGCTAGCACCAGGGTAAAAAAACAAAACACCAGGACACATCAGGCCTTCTTATAGGCAGAAATTAAATGATGAATAAATGTACGTAGAATTTTCCATTTATTTCTGTATTTCTTTGCTTTATTTTGCATCTTATTTATTAAGGTTTTGTGTATTGTACGCCTACGAATTTTTGTAGGATTTCAAGTGTGCCGTGACTTCAAAAATGTTGAGAACCACTGGCAAAGACAATCATAAGTGGCGATAGACAAGAAGACATACATTGCGAATAACCTAATGAGAGAGAGGAAGTCAAACTGATAAATTATTAAATAAGCGCCTGGACACTAACACAAGTAAGCTGCTTAGGTCGATAGGTCAAGATGTATATATTGTTACTGTTTTTGTTTTCTTTTTTACCTCTCCGTCTTTTCGGTCGCCTATATACAAATTGACATTGCAGACGAAGATTCAAATATATCGAGCTTTACAAATACACGATACATTTCTTCCCAGTGTATCGACCATTATCAAATACACTGAGAAGAAATGATTTCTTTGTTATTATTAGATCATTTCTTCTCAGTGTATTTGATAATGGTGGACCTCAGAGATAACAGAGGCGACGGAAGATACTTTAAGAAGCGCACACAAAAGCCCGTTCAAAAAATCTCTTCTTACCCTGAAGCTATGAGGAAAATCAGGACTGGAGAAGAGAAAGCAAGACAAGGGCATAGAGGTGCTCCAGGCGTCTTCTCTTTCGACCTGACGCTGAAAGACAAAACAAGATTAAGGAATTGATAACATTTAATAATTTATGTTAGACAGACAAATAGTTAAGATATATACAGAAGGGCTGGAGAAGACCAATCATGAAAGGAGGCATACCGGCAAAGAGAAGAATAGAAAGGCCACGGAGAAGATGGATTAATGATGTAACTGATGGTTTGAACATGACGGTTGCAGAGGCAGGACATCTGGCTTATGAGAGAGAGAAAAATTCTGGAGGACTGTTGGGGTGGGAAAGTTCTGCTCAGGACAAGCTATTTTAATGATGATGATATTAATATATTAGATTCTATATATTTCAGATAAATTGATGACTTGATAATTAGTGAAATAATACATACCTCACAGGATAGTAGTGATAAATGCCCTCTCTCGAAAAGTTATTGCTCCAGCTTGATATCACCTAACTAATAACAATATCACATGTGTGAAGCTCTGCCGGAGGCTACTGTCAACGTATTACATTCACTTCCCAACGAATAAACGTTCCTTATTTACAGTTAATATTTTGTCTGTAACAAGAAGAAACAAGGAATAAATTATAAGTTAACAGCATTATACATTGTGATGGTCATAGACGTCTATTGGTAAATGAGGCGGGGAACTGGGAAGAGGAGAGTCAACTCCGGGAAAATGGCTTATTGATAAAATAATTAGACAGTGTACACGTATTAAGAGCTGCTGAAAAAAACCAAATTAACAAACACAGGATTCGAACAACCTAACATTATTTCGTATGGCACCCATTGCCAAGCCTAGCAATACGAGCGATCTTACGAACACACTAGCGAACAACAGCTGTTCGTAAAAACGCCTTCTTTGCTAGGCTAGGCAATGGGAGCCGTAAGAAATAAGGGTAGGTAGTTCGAATCCTGTATTTGGCAATTTGTTTTTTCAGAAGCTCCTAATACTTGTACACCGTCTATTTAGTGATCATATTCTTTGCTTCCGTTGCTTTCCCTGGGGTTCTTACACAAAACTCCTTATTCTCATCTAATTGATAAAACAGTTTTATACGAATCTGGTCTTCCTTATTTCCGTGTAGTAAACTGTCAACTAACAATTTATTCTATTCATTTTCTTCATCACAATCTCCCCACCATCCTGGAAAAATGTATGGGGACGCCTATGATTGTGGTAGGACAGAGTTGAAACAGATCTGTTTATAATAACATCACATGAATTAATGAAAATCCGTGTTTAGAAAGGGAAAAAATGGCGATGGGTCAGACATACCCTGCGGAAGACATAGTCGAGTGTCACTAGAAAAGCAGGTAGGTGGAACCAGCATGAAAAACGGAAAAGGGAACGTTCTACGCAGACCTGGAGACGGAGTATTCTTGAGAATCTGAACGATGCTGGACTATCTTGGGAGGCCATTAGGAAAATAGCAAGAGACTGGAAAAAGTGGCGAACAATTTTTGAGGCCGTATGCTTCACAGGGAGCGGAGAGGAACACGTCAAGTCATTAAACATTGTTAATAAAATGTACACTACGACAAACGTTAACCCAACGGGACTGCAGAGCCGATATATCGGTTCAGAGTAATGGTCATGATGTCGCAAAACCGATATATCGGCTTTTGGATGTCTTTTCACAGAAACTAATGTATCTTCACAACCCCTTTACTGAAGTTAAAAAAATCTTCAGAAACGGAAATTACATATATGTAGGTACATTACTATCTCCATTTAACAAAGATTTGAAAGAGGGAAAGTAGTGTATTATTGTGTTCAAGTCAAGACTTTTATTTTTAAACGTTAATGATTTTCGACGATGTTTGCAGTGTAATCTTGAGTACTGTTAGATCAAATTATAACTTGTGATAGTAATGAAGAAGATTTAATTGATGGTAATAATGGCATTTGATTGTTTATGAAATGCAGTATCGATAGTTGTAAGTGTAATGTAATAATTGCATCTAAAGAATGGGCGTTCCACATTCCATTTATTGACTGTCCGCCTAAAAATGAATATTATAAAAACTACTGCACCTAGTTAGATGAAACTTATAGAATATGTTCCACATGGATTTATTCATTTAACTGCTACTTCAGGAAACATCTATGAATATTAAGATGTAATACTAACCTGAGAGTAAAAATATTTTTATGATTTTTGTTTCTTCAAAATAGTCATGCTACAATAATCTAATTTCCTCAAACGTATATCACCTGATGTAAAATATTATTAAATTAATGTATTCCAAATCGAAATAACAACAATTTAAAATATAATATGTCATACTTTAGAGAAACAGTACTAGAGTTATAAAGGTTTAAACTAATTGACATTGAATGTTAAATTTGAATCGCAAAATAAATGCGTCCAGAGGTCAAAATAATACAGAGCGAAAGGGTTTTAATTAGGTACTTCTCAAGATCAAGTGAAAAATGTCAACACTATCCTTCATTTCTTACCCTTTTTTTTTATTAATCAAAGTTATGCTTACGTTATAAAACATGTTATAAGACATATCATGGGCGTCCATACATGTAAGGTAAGGGTGGAACGCATATGCCCTTCTGGATTAAGTTTTGAATACAATATTGTGATTGAGTGTTGCTAACTAGCCAGGACCGTGCCGTGTTATGATGCAGAGTGGCGGCCGCATCAGGCGGCACCGTAAAAGGGGGCGACAGAAGCAGCAAAATCAATATTACAATTGAAGGTTATGTTAAGGAAAATCATTTAAGGGGCGGCGTTTCAAATACTTGCATCATACTGAGAAAATATACCTCACGGGCCTGTAACTAGCTATGGTTTAAATATTTGTAAAAAGCTAGTATTTCTATATGTGGAGCCCGAAATCAAAATCTGAAATGAATTTGGTCTTCTCCATTTTCAGTAGTTACTAACCAACTAAATTTGGTTTAAATTCATTTCTCTCTTCCCCCACCTCCTTTCCTCCCTGGAGAAATGTTTGTGGAGGTTCACAGACTTCAAAAAACTTATTATAAAACCTTTTAAAAAGAAATGTTATAAACATAAGAAACATGTTATTAAACATTTAAAAAACATGTTATTAAACATTATAAAACATGTTATGGCAAACTGCTGAACGTATAAATGGTGCCTAGACATAATCAACGACTCGTTTACTGTGATTGATGGCTACGTCCTGTAAAGGATATGCTACGATTTTCATATAAGGCATAACACATGTTATAAAACATTTTAAAAACATGTTATTAAACATTATAAAACATATTATAATGCAAAGCACATGTTATAAAACATTAGTACGATTTCTTCTATGAACATCTTAATAGATTTTAAAACTTTTAATTCAACTTGCCTGGGAAACAAATAATCCTCAAAAGTAAATATGAAACGTGATTTGTTATATCTCCTGGGCACACAAAGTTTACCGACGTTCAGTATCGCATTAAATCAAGTGCAACTTGGCAAGTCTGCATCGACTCCCATGACTTTAGCACGAGACGGTTATGTTCTGCGTTGGGTAGGATTAAACGCTGGAAATGTTTTTTCATTTGGTCGGTACTGAGTGGGTAGGGGGCAAACGTTTTGGTTAGAGCGCGCCAGATTATCTTTAGTGGCATAGAAGTGGGTATTTGAATTTATGGTGTTTTGTTGTCCATGTGCGCCACTGTATGTGCTTTGTACGTGTGCTGAGTTTGTGTGTTGCACGTTTGACGCGAGCATGATATAGGTTTTATGTTTATTACTGTGTTAACAATATTTTTAATCTAACGATCTAAGACTATTGACTTCATTGCACCGGGTTTTTACCCATATGGTTCGATGTCTTTCTGCAAAAATGGAACATCACCTACCGAGAGTGTCGCACAAAGCATGCGCTCAGTAGCAGCGGCAGAATCCTAGGTGTCTCTAGAAAAAATGCGCATTGGCATTTTATTACAAAGACACGTATGCATGGTATCGTATAAGCAAGCAAAATGAAAAAAAGCGAGTTGCCCAGGAAAGAGCGGTATGGAGAAATTACTTGCAAGCCCTACGTATCGCATAACGGTACGAGAGGAATATATCTTGTGCTTAACAAAAAAAAAAAACAAAAAAACAGAAACATAATGCTAAAAATAAATACTGTTTTTTTCTTGCGGTTAAATAGGGCGCCATGGATGAATCACACGGGCGCCATGGATGAATCACACGGGCGCCATGCCGTCGGTGAGCACCGCTTTGGACAGCGGTAATCTTATTCGAACCCTCCACAACGACCACTTGTTTATCAATATGTAGGATTTGTATGTGATCTGGGCCTAAGAGCGATTGTACGTTGTACCAGTTATGCGTCTACAAGTAGGTAGCACATCCGATTTCTGCTATGCTTTTCATTTACTATGGTAGCTTCCTAGGTCCTACATCAGTCACCTTTAACAGCCTTGTAGGTCGAAGTGATGTTATTCTTTGCTCCCCTTGCAAGCCCCGAAACCACACGGGCGGGACAGCGCAGATCTAATATATATTCTTCATTTCATCCTTTGCTATCGCCTCCATGTTTGATCGTAAACTAAACAAAACTCTCACTTAACACTTCTAGTTTTACTGAATGTGTTTATCTTCTTGTTATCGTGTACACTTCAAAGCAGTAAAACATAAGTGTTTATATTGTGTAAACTAAAGATCTAGGGGTATGTGGTGAAGTGATTAAGAGGGAAAACCCATCCACATTTTGATTAAAATAATATTAGTTTAGAACTATATATAAATATTGTGTTTTTAGTGTGTATCAGCCTTTTCAGTTTAACATTTATTTTACGCCTACGTGTTGCCCGGACACACTAGGGGAGCAAAGAATAGTAACACTGTGACCTACAAAGCATGTCGTAAGAGACGACTTGAGTAGGGACCTATTGAAGCTACCCTAGTGAATAAAAAGCGTCGCAGAAATCGGATGTGCTGACCTACTAGTAAGCGCATAACTGGCACAACGTACAATCGATTTTAGGTTCGGATCACATATAAATCACAAAGAATGTTTAATAAGTTGTCGATATGGAGCGTTCAAAGAAAAAAAAGACATTATTTTTGGAATGATGTGTTTATCTTGAATAGTGTAAGAGTTATTGATGTTCGAAGAGAGTTGGTGTGTTCTCAGAATGACTGATTTTTAGTCTAAAAAATACTCTTTTACCAACCTTCATATAATTTATCTTCTTCTTCTTCTTTTGTCGTCACACTGTTACCGGGTTGTTGCCCAGTGTCGTGGTTTTCTGTTTTTCTCTTGCGCTGTTCTGGTGGCTTGTGTGATTGTTATCTTTGCTCTTTCACATGATTCTGCTACGCCATCTAACCATCTTTTCCGTGGTCTTCCTCTTGCCTTCTTTCCCGATGTTCTGTTGTAGAAGACTGTATACTGTGGAGTTTGGATGCATTCTTATTAAGTGGTCAAACCACTTCATTCTTTGTTTATCTATGTAATTCAAGCACGGTTTTGTGCCAACTTTCTTTCTTATGCTGATGTTGGTGATTCTGTCTTTTCTTGTGTTGTTGGTAACTTTTCGCAGGCAACGCATTTCACATGTAGTTATGTTTTGTGACTGAGCGCTTTGCTCAATGTCCATGTTTAGCTCTGGTAACACAATATATGGTAATATAATTTATCAATAATGAATAAAATGACAATCGTGGCATATCCTTTACAGAACTTGACCATCAACAACAGTAAACGAAACATCGATTTTTCTAGGTACCACTACTTTCAGTTCAGTAGTTTGCCATTGTTTTCTGAATAGTGTGGTCTATTTTTACTATTCGTAAAAATCCAAGAGAACTAATTTGCTTTCAAAACTTGTCCAGCCGAGGGTTTGATCAGGCTACATTGATACATGAGGTTGTATCAAGATTCTCTCAAGTAGAGAGAGAGATGACATTTCAACATCCCTGGATAAAATTCACTATACAGAAATAGTTTTCCTCTGACAACCGGACCAAGGAGAGACTAAATAGAATTTCAACATTCTTCAACTTCCATTGCATAGCCTATAACTCCACCTCACTATTACAGAACTTATGACAATGTATACAGCCTCTACAGCTCAATAACTGGAATATATTTCATGTAATATACTATCAATTTACAAATCTTAGAATCAGAGTTTAATCGAATTCATAAAAAACTGACAGCTTAGAATTCAAGAGAGGGTCAAATTTAGATATCATGAAAAGACAAATGTTACAGAAGAGTACTTAGAATATCATAGAAAGAGAAAAGAACAAATGTTACAGAAGAGTACTTAGAATATCATAGAAAGAAAAAAGAACAAATGTTACAGAAGAGTACTTAGAATATCATAGAAAGAGACAAGAACAAATGTTACAGAAGAGTACTTAGAATATCATAGAAAGAGAAAAGAACAAATGTTACAGAAGAGTACTTAGAATATCATAGAAAGAGAAAAGAACAAATGTTACAGAAGAGTACTTAGAATATCATAGAAGAGAAAGAACAAATGTTACAGAAGAGTACTTAGAATATCATGAAAGAAGACAAATGTTACAGAAGATACTTAGAATTCATAGAAAGAGAAAGAATCAAATGTACAGAAAGTACAGAATATCATAGAAAGAAAAAGACAAATGTTACAGAAAGTACTTGAGAATATCATAGAAAGAGAAAAGAACAAATGTACGAGGACTGAATATCTAGAGAAAGCAAATGAAGAGTATAGTCATGAAGAAAGAACAAATGTTACAGAGAGTCTTAAATATCATAGAAAAGAACAAATGTACAGAAAGACAGAATATCATAAAGAAGACAAATGTTCAGAAGATACTTAGAATATCTGAAAGAACAAATTTACAGAAGATATTAGAAATCATAGAGAAAGAACAAATGTTCAGAAGAGTACTTGAATATCATAGAAGAAAGAACAAATGTTACAGAAATACAGAATATCATAGAAGAAAAGAACAAATGTACAGAAGAGTACTTAGAATATCATAGAAGAGAAAGAACAATGTTACAGAAGTACTTAGAATATCATAGAAGAAAGAACAAATGTTACAGAAGGTACTGAATATCTAGAGAAAAGAACAAATGTTACAGAGTACTAGAATATCATGAAAGAAAGAACAAATGTTAAGAAATACTTAGAATATCATAGAAATAGACAAGAACAAATGTTACAGAAATACTAGAATATCATAGAAGAAAGAAAAATGTTACAGAAATACTTAGAATATCTGAAGAAAAGAACAAATGCTTCTGTTCTGCAGAGCTGATATTAAGAGTTGTATAAGGCATAAGTCAGAAATAAATGTGGACATCAAACGACATGGTGACTATAGAAAATTTTGAGAATGTGCTGGAAGAAAATAGAAGACTGAAGACGTGGGTGCAAGATGTCATTGACGATCTGAGAATGACTGCTGCTGACGCTGGTCAACTTGCATATAACAGAGAGTTTTTCAGGATTGCTGTCATGGGAGCCAGGTTCCAGAATGGACACGCTACTTGATGATGATGAATATAAATAACTGACAGTGCTAGCAGTAAGAAACACTGTAGTTTACATTACAACTAACTGATATTGTTGGATGGACAAATTGTATTCGTATCATGATTGGTCAGAACGATATATATATATATATCTTTAATAATACAATAGTTTAGTCAGGCAATATCTATCTGTCTAACTGTCTATCTATATATCTGTCTGTCTATATGTATGTCTGTCTGTACGTTTGCCTATCTATGTATATATCTATGTTTCTGTTTATCTGTCTATCTGCTTACCTGTCTGCCTGTCTGTCTATCTGTCTGTCTATCTGTCTATCAGTCTGTCTATGTCTTTTCTGATTCTGTCAGTTGTCGTCTATCTGTCTTATACAACCAAAGAGCGAGCATTTTATTGGTTACATCAGATCACATTGACCAACAAGAATACCGAATACAAATTAACGTCTGTCCATCTCTCTTGATATTTTTGTTTCATTCTTTCTTTTTTATTCAATCTGTTGTTTTCTCCTTTCTCTGATCATATATTAACTCTTTCCGTACCATGAACGTTACTGAGTTCTGACCACAATCACCATATGACACCATATTTGTATCACCCAAAGATTCTGCTGTTGTTATGATGTTCACAGTAAGTATCACAATAATATATATCATGCAATATATATGGGACGAATTCAGGAGAAGTGATGAAATCAGAGACATGTCTGGTCAACCACTAGTGACAACTGTTATAAGAAAGAGAAGATGGAGATATGTTGGACACACCTTGAGGAGAAATGATCAACGAATATCAAAGCAGGCATTGAAGTGGGATGCAAGGGTTCAAGAAAGAGAGGTCGACCTAAGGAGACCCTGAAACGAACTTTGATGAGAGAGGCAGGAAATATCGGTCTCAGTTCCATGGAGGAGATTGAGCGAGTTGCCCAGGATAGAGCGGTATGGAGAAATTACTTGCAGGCCCTATGTAACGTATAACGGTACGAGAGGAATTATTATTATTATTATTATTATAATATATATGGGAGAACCGCAGTAGCGTAGTTATTAGTGAACTCGCTTTGTAGGCTAGTGGTCCGAGTTCAATTTCACAGTGGGTGTGGAATTTTTTCTGACTGTAACAGCTCTCTGGTCGTCTCAGCCTCAATTAGTTACTAGGAAAAGCACTGGGAAGTAAAAGCGACGAGATGATGTTGACCACATTACCCATCGTGTGCCGACAGTCAATGAAAAATACCGACCTAACACCGTATTACCTTTTATACCACGTGGTATATAATGGCTTCCTTTCCCTTTTTATATAAGACTTTTTTTTAGTCTTTACAGACTATCAATTGGCTAGTGTTTTACTGTGACAACCTCTGCGCCTATCTCGCTTGCTTTTCAGCTCATCCTTAAGTCTCTCTTGACTGTTGCTTTCCCCGTTGTGTTTAAACCGAAAGCAAGTATGAAGTGTCGTCTCCATTTATGCCTAGCATGGACAGCTTCTTCTTCTTCTTCTTTGCGTTCGTTCTTTACGACAATTTTAATCACTCTTTGTGACATGTTTGATCTTTACCAAGAACATGTATTCGTTGCACATTGGTTTGGTAGGCCCCTAAACTCATAGACTTCTACACGTTTGGGAAATGTGCATCTGATTTCAACCAATCCTCCTTAGTCGCCTCTTACGGTCATGCGTGGCAGGTAACAGTGGTTCTATTCTTTACACCCAAATTTGGGCCCCGGTAACCACTTGGGCGTCATGGACAGCTAATATTGGGAATGTGCTTTCCCATTTTGCATAAACCCCTTCTCTACCTTACTGTTTCATTCAAACTAAAGACATCCATACCTTTAGAATCAAACAGGGTTTGTAGGGCGTACAAGAAGATGGAATGGAATTCGCACATAACCATCAACTGCCTTAGAGTCACTGCCTTCGAATTTGTGGTCTAGGTGTACTCATCTAGCCTTCTGCATACTCGTGCTGACCCACAAGGCAGTGAGGATATCAGGGCCTACTTCTCCTAGCCTTAACCCCATCGTCGTTCCAAGCTTATATACTGGCACTCAGTATTTTTTAAGATGACGCAGAGCCAATTTACTGGCTACTTTAGTATATATATATATATTTTGCAATATAAACAGTCCGGAGGCAAAAAAAAATACGGACTGAAAGGGTTACGCTTTTCCGTGGTTACCCCCACAAGACAGTGTGTTTAACAGTTGCAGATTGTACCGTCCATTGTCATACGGTAGCAGAAGAAAAATTTGATCTGATATCTAATATCATCCAATATGCTATTTATAAATCGATTTATTTTATTATTTATAGCTGTGATAAAAACTTGAAAGATTTAGCACAGTGCTTCCCAAACTGGGGACCGGTACCTCGGGGTCCGTAAGTTACTCACAAAGGGGTTCTCAAGCGTTTGAAGAAATATTATAATCTTTGACATTTCAGATAGAAAAATACATTTCAGAAACATGTATAAAAACAGTGGTAAACTAGTTCCGATGCAAAATAAAAGACCGGACAAATTTGTGACAGGACAAAATGAAAGATCATTTGATGTTTCTCGCAGTCTGAGAAATTGGAGCTAGCTTGACTATTGGTGAGGTGTAATAATAACTCCATCGCTTAAAGATTTTCATATATAGAAACTTTTGAGGGTTCTGGAAGCAAAATGTATTTAAACTGGTCTCCTTGGTAGTGGGAAGTTTAGGAACCGCTGGTTTAGCAAATAGAGAAAGAAACTACTTTATGTAAACATCCCCTACAATGGATGTGATGTGATTGTCTCACATCTGTTCTCCTCTAGAGTGGTTCATAGTATGGAATGAGTTAACTGCGATGACTGTGTTTATGACATGTCAAGATATGGATTAGAGAAAGCATGCTTAATTTTTTTTTTACCCCTTTCTAAAAATGTAACACTGTTGTAAAGAATGGACAAATAAAACTGACATGATTACAATATGAGACAAATTAGATCGGGGACAAAATACAGGGAACAATAGAGAGGATGTAAAGAATAACCTTCATTGCTCAGTCATGCATAACCATTGTGGTTAGGACATTGACTGACATAAAGAAAGCTGCCGAGCGAAGAATATAAATTGTTTTATAGGAAATTAAAGCTTTAAAAAAACCCAACAAAGTCACTGTTTCAACATTGGTAGGAGTTTGAGTGTGTGATATCTTTGGATGTGTTCGCTTTACAAATATAAATAGTGAGGTTTAAAAGCGAAGGATTGACTTCAGTGCACTCTGTTTCCCCATATGGCTCAATCACGCTCTCAAGAAATAGCGCACCACTTGCTGAGAGTATTCAAAATGAAATGAAAATCGTGGTATATCCTTTATAAGACTTCACCATCAACCACAGTAAACTAATCGTCGATTTTCTAAGCATCACTTAAACGTTCAGTAGTTTTGCAAATTGCTTTCTGCGGTGAGGTCTTTTCTTACCGTTCGTAAAAATTCACTTTAAAAATGTATTTCCAAACTACTTGCAGTGGAGATTGAAACAGGTGCATTTACGTGACCTCTAAGCCAGAAGCTTCAGATAGTGTTGCATATTGCAAAAACTCTATAGCTGCAATAATTATACTTAGGGAGAACAAATGTATTCGTTTACCGAACGATGAGTTCAGGATTCGAACACACTATCTTCAGATCGCAAAGTAAACTATTAAACCACTTTACCACATAGAACACACATTCCCCCTCCCGCAAGTGAGAATTAACTTCTTATGAGAATTCATGAAATAGTTCATATTTTCTTTCCACCAGTGAGACACTCGTAACGTTTTCATTATCTTAATGTTTTTCCATCAACTTATGATGATGATGAAAGCAGTGGCGGCTCGTGCTCATTTTTGTTGGTGGGCCAGACACAAATTTTCGGAAAAATCATGGTTTTAGGTTAGGCAATATATTAATTTATAAAGTAATAAGTACACGTTACACTTTATTTTTATAAGGCCTGACCCCAATGGTCCTTAATGACGAGCCGCCACTGGATGAAAGGAGTATATTAAGGAGACATGATCAGACAACCTTTTTAAGTAGTCTTCGTACTGTCTTATCTCATGATGGTGATCATGATAACGATCATAGTCAGAGCTGTGACCGGTATCCATAGTTTTTCATTTCATCCTGTCATATCACGCTAACAGATTGATCGAAGAGTTAATAATCCGTGAAGTCTGTGTACACGTCATATACCACCTCCAGCGGTTTGTACTAACCCGTTGACAAGAGATGTCCTTGACTTGGTAAAATGTCCCCAGCAATAATATTGTCGAACAAGCTACTTTTAACTTGTTATTCTTTCTTTTAACTAATAATGGTAAGTTGATAAATTAAAAGGTGGAGTCTGTGGCTTAGGGATAATGACTTGGTCTATTAACCCCGACGTTCTGAGTTCGAGTCACGATGCAAATTGTTTCGCGTGGATTCTTACAAAGGACGATGGCACCATCCGTTCGAAAGCAATGACAAACTACTGAACGTAATAATGCCTAGAAAAATCACAAACAGGGTTAAAAAGCTGGGGTTGATTCGCAAAGTCCTGTAAAGGATATACAATTAACTTTTCTCTTGATAAATTGACCACATTTTGAGAATTTTACCAAAAATTTATAAAAATTAAATATTTAATATATCCTAAAAATCATGTGTAATATGTTAGATATTACAATTGCGCACCTTAGAGTGAAAACAGAATTCATTTACATTCATTAGATTCAGAGCCTTAGGGATTTGAATATTTGTTTTTGCGCCATTTTATATTGTTTCCATGGCAACACTTTGACATTTTTTTTTTTACTAATTTTTTCTACTATTCTAAGTCATACTCTTACAAATTTATATTAATATGAAAACAACGAAAATAGATTCTTGATTTTCAAGACCCGAATCCCCCCTTAAAATAACAAATGTATGCATCGTTATTATCATCAGCCAATATAACGTATCCTGAGTAGAGCTTAGCCACCCAAACAGTGCTTAGGAATTTCTCTCTATCATAGGTCAGATATCCTGCCTCAGCCCGCCTTGCCCAGCGTGTTCGTATCGAGTTGCACGACGGGTGACAAGCTCCCTGTGAGTGCGGTTCAATTCCGCGGGCTGGCAGAAAAGCCACAGGTTCTCCATATTTACGGTGTTCGGGGCACCGAACCGAAGGGTTACGATGTCCATGACACCGAGCCGAAGAACTGAAAATGCTTCTGAATCAGAAAATATATATATTATATTTATATATATATATTTTATATATATATATATTTTATATATATATTTATATATATATATATATATATATATATATATCCTGTCTCAGCAGTCACCAGGCTCAGATCAACATCCCTACACTGAACACACCGTCACCTTTGTCTTCTATTGTTTTCTAGGATGTGTCATTCCCTAATAATCTTTTCCAACACTACATGTTTTTTTATATATCCAGAATATTTTTCAATTTTTTTTACTTCATTCTGTTTTGCAACATCAACCAGTTTTCTTTGATTTTGAGTCCCTTCTGAATAGATCTATTTGTATTATTCTTTATTAATGGTATACGGAAGACTATTCTGCAACGCTTATGTTCGAAAACACACAAAATAATTTAACACTGACTTCGTGTCTATATTTAACGGGACTCTCGCCGGTGCAACGGAGTTCTTTCACTGTTGTTGAGATATTACTTTGTAAGAAAAAGATCGGAGCCCATATGGGTATTTACCGAATTGAAATGATGAATGTTCTATCAAATATTCAATTATTGCACTTGATCTAATGTCGGAAATTACAGATATTATCGATATAACGGAACAACGTATACACGTTCTTGGCAACGATCAAACATATCACAAAAAGTGATTAAAATTGGTCGTAAAGTACGAACGTAAAGAAGAAGAAAGATATAACGGAAGATTGCAGTAAAACTTTGTAGCATGACGAAACACGTAAACACAAAGTACTATAGTTTTACAAAATAAAATACATTAACAATGCACATCAACGTTTCGACCAAAAGGCCTTTATTAAGCAAAGGATACAGCAGAAGGGAAGAAATTCACTTCTATATGTCGAGTAATATGTCTTCCCTTCTGTTGTATCCTTTGCTTGATAAAGATCTTTTGGTCGAAACATTGTTGTGTATTGTTACTGTTTTTGTAAAACTACAGTACTTTGTTTTTTAAGTCTTTCAAAATGAATGACACCTCATGTATTCTATGCGTTTAGGGGCCTACCAAACCAATGTGCAACGTATACACGTTCTTGGCAAAGATCAAACATATCACAAAGAGTGATTAAAATTGGTCTAAAGAACGAACACAAAGAAGAAGAAGAAGACACCTCATGCATGCATTCTTATATTTGTGTGATTACGATAGTAAATCATTGCCTTGATAAGGTTACTAGGTTCGCGAGACCCCTTCTGTTTGATAAATTCACAGAAATCCTCCTCGTTGCTAGGCTCAGAACCTCGCCTGATTGCTAGGCTGACGGAAATTGTCCTTGTTGAAAGGTTTAAGGCGAAGTACAGAAATCTACAAATCTAAGGTGGTCAGACTAGACTAGATCTGGAGAAAACCGTGGGTAGGTTGCAGTGATACTAAGTAAATTATCGTTTAATGACAAAGACATGTGTGTATAATATCTTAGCCCTCTGTGAGTGCGGGTTTAATTCCGCGGGCTGGCAGAAAAGTTCTCCAGGTTCTCCAGATTCACGATGTTCGTGGCACCGAACCGAAGAGCTGAAAGCTCAAGTGCTTCTGGATCGGAAAAAAAAATTGTATCACATAAGTAAGCAACAATTTAATTAAAAATAAAACCAAGTGGAAATTCTTCTGGTTGCTAGGCTCAGATAAATCTTCTCGGTTGTTAGGCGCACGGACATCCACCTGGCTATTAGACTCAGGTAAACTCCCATTGATGCTAATCTCACGAATACCATCGTTTAACGAAATTATTTGTTGCGTGTAAGCAACCTATTACTTTATTGCTATGTCAATCAAGCATGGAAACATGTACACTGTAAGTTGGTAAATAGACGTAGATGTTTGACCAGGCTGAATGAATAAGAAATAAAAGACAAGTAATGTATGCTCCTCTCTCTCTCTCCTCTCTCATCTATCCTGACGCCCTTGGCTTTAGGCAAACAAACGCGTACCATTCTTTCTATTCAAAGCCTTCTCTGTATTGTGTTCCATCTATGTTTCATTTATTCAGTTCTTGCTCTATCGTTCTCTCCGGGTTGTCTTGCGTCTTCACGTTTTGTTTACTCTGAGTCAACTCAATGCAAATGTAGCACAGAACAGTGAAAAGGTAGATTAGATTGTAGAAACCATTGTAAATATAGAACCCTGAAATCAACCTTCTAAAATATTATGAAAGATACAGATACTTATATACATTTAACAAGACGGGGCTGGGGTAAGACGAATGGATAAGCTGTATCCTCAATAGTACTGTACTGTCATCTTCAGAAGGAAAGGCTTCAAAGCAGATTACTGCTAGATATAGATATAATAAAAATCCTCTCGACGTTATACGTTACATAGGTCGCAAGTAATTCTCTATACCGCTCTGATCTGGCAACACGCTCAATCTCCTCCATGGAACTGAGACCGATATTTCTTGCTCTCTCAGCAAAGTTCACTCAGTGTCTCCTAGGTCGTCCTCTCTTCTGAACCCTTGCATCCACTTCAATGCCTGCTTTGATATTCGTTGATCATTTCTATATAAGGATATATGCAGAGCTTAAATGAAAATCTTTTCATCGAGTCTCAAAAAATAAGAAAAATGAGCTGATGACTGAGCTGTACGTAAAACAACATTAAACAAAGGGACTTTCAACTCAAGGATGAACTTGATGGCAAAAGGCCCCACAAAACCACACATAAAACAGACGAAACTCAGAAGTTGTCACGTACACATTTGCTAAATGAAAGACTGTAAAGACGAAAAGATCATTATAAATTTATGATTTGACGTATCCCTCTCGACTTCGTGGAGCATGGGAGTCTCAAAGTTGTTCGTTTTTTTCTTGGTCTCATGTTGTTTTCTTTATGACTTCATATAAAGCTCAACCATTCTTCAGTTCAGCAATAAGACTCCCGTCTCCAGGTCTGTTTAAGATGGTCACTTTTCCGTTTTCTGCGGCTCAATCAAGTGCTTGTCTAGTGACACTGACTGTGTCTTTCGCAGTATGCTCGACCCATCGCCATTGTATCCTTAACCTTGGTATCATGGTTCCTTTCATATTCTTATCCACTTGGTCTGTGTTTTGCAAATCTGTCACCATCTATGGTGCTATCTGTTCTAGCAAATTAGGCGTTTGACATATACTAAATTGAGACATGCCACATATCTTGCTCAACTGGTTTGAATGAAGTCCTTGTGTCAAAATTTGTAGCAGTTGACAAATGGGTCATACAGATCACCATCTGCTCTCAGAGATTTGCCTGACAGGACTCAGTACTTAGCGACAGGTAACGAATTGCATGTAGTTCACGAAGTAGTGGTGTACTTTGTTGTTATAAGATACAGTAACGACGTGAAGCAATCTCGAACTGCCCACCAAATTTTTAATACCTTTTTCTTAGTTTACCTGTAGAGATTTTAGTTGTTTAGACAACAGGAATACACCTAACAGAAATAACTGAGCGTGAGAACCGTATAATACGGGTTTGGACGATTTCGTAATGTGAACAAGGTAAGTTGATTTTGCGCCCTCAGGGTAACGATCTTGATAAATCCTACCGTTTTACAAGCGTAGTATTATAAAGATGTGTATACTTAGTGCATTTTTTTGTAGTTCCCGTGCACTGCTTTGTTTAGTTTTGTAAGGAACCCTGTTTAAAAGAGATTTAGAAAAAATACACACACACACAACATCTTAACTTTATTATTTCTACAATACATTAACCGTGAAATGGAAAAATAACAAGGAATGACGTTTTTGCAATAATCAAGAAATAGTTATCAGTTGTTATTTCTTCTTCTGTAATGTATCGTCCTTGATGTCAAAATCAGTCGTAAATAAACAAACATTTACACAACAGGTACAAGCAGTGTGTAGTTTAATCATATCCTTTACAGGACTTTGCGAATCAACCCTAGCTTTGTAACGCTGTTTGTGATTATTCTAGGCATTATTACTTTCAGTAGTTTTACGGGTGGAGCCATTGTCCTTTTGTTAAAATCCACGCGGAACAATTTGAAACCAAACTGTCCGCAGCGTGATTCGAACTCAGAACGTCGGGGTTAATAGACCGAGTCACTAACCCCTAGGCCACAGACGCCACCAGTTTAAAATATTACTTGAAGTAAAAACTACATCGAAATAAGTTGTACATTTCTGTTGCTAATGAAAGCATTCAGTGTGTCCTTTTATAAGACAAGAACGTTCTGTAACAAGAAATTCTGTAATAAAATGTTTTGATTGGAATTTTTGTTGTTAAAACCGTGGTTGTCTTCTTTATGTACTTCTTCGAACGCTCCATATCGATCACTTGTTAAACCACTCTTTGTGATTTGTATGTGATCTGAGCCTAAAAGCGATTGTAGATGTGCCAGTTACGCGCCTACAAGTAGACTAGCACATCCGATTTCTGCGACGTTTTTATTTACTAGGGTAGCTTTCCTAGGCCCCTATCACCATCGCCTCTTACGACATGCCTTGTAGGTCACAGTGTTACTATTTGTTATTCTCATTTCGGGACAACACACGGGAGACTGTGGTTGTGAATAAGATTAATGCCCGTCTGCCCAGCGTGTTCGTAGAGCGTTGGACTACGGGTGACTATCCCTCTGTGTGTGCGGGTTCAATTCCGCGGGATGGCAGAAAAGTCAGATTCCCCAGATTTACGGTGTTCGTAGCACCGAACCGATGGGTTACGATGTCCATGGCACCGAGCCGAAGAGCTGAAAAGCTCAAGTGCTTCTGGATAAAAAAAAAAAAATTAGATTAATATTATTAGAAATTCTTGTTGAATTGTGACTGTCGTCATCATCATAATGATCATCAATATCATAGCCCGAGTGGTTACCGGAGCCCAAATTTGGAGTGTAAAGAATAGAACCACTCAGGGGCGGCTCGTCATTAAGGGCCAGTGGGACCAGACCCCACCAAAATCGAAAGGGGGAATAACTTTTCGGAAAAGACAAATAATTTTAAATACTAAAAAAAACCATGATTTTTCTGAAAATTTGTGTATAGCCCCACCAAGAAAAATGAGCACGAGCCGCCACTGGAACCACTGTTACCTGCCATGCATGTCGTAAGAGGCGACTTAGGAGGTTTGGCTGAAATCGGATGCACGTGTCCTAAACATGTAGATTATGTGTTTAGGGGCCTACCAAACCAATGTGCAACGTATACACGTTCTTGTCAAAGATCTAACATATCACAAAGAGTGATTAAAATTAGTCGTAAAGAACGAACACAAAGAAGAAGAAAGATCAATACCATCATCATCAATGCCACCAGTCTTCGTTGCGCCTAATGCCAGATAGTGCAGAGACAATCATCATTAATGCCACCAGTCTTCGTTGCGCCTAATGCCAGATAGTGCAGAGACAATCATCATTAATGCCACCAGTCTTCGTTGCGCCTAATGCCAGATAGTGCAGAGACAAAAGGTACAAAAAGAATAGAAAATAGTAGTTGTACGTGGATGGACTTTTTGTTTAATGTGGTCACGCCACTATAAGTATGTAGCCCAGTATTATGGTCTCCTGTACTTCTCGGAATGCTTGAGTGAAGGGTTTCTGCATGTTATATCATTGCTCTAACATATGATTATCTTATATCAATTCCAGTGGCGGCTCGTGTTCACTTTGTTGGCTGGGCCAGATAAACATTTTCGGAAAAATCATGGTTTTGTGTTAGGGTAAATTTTAATTTATTAAAAAAATACACGTTACACATTAATTTTGGTGAGGTCTGGCCACGTAGGTCCTTAACGACGAGCTGCCACTGATCAATTCTTCTTCTTCTGCGTTCTTGCGCTGTGAATTCGGGCGTTAACTATGACGCCTTGTATGGCGCTTCTGACTGATTTTTGCGTGAAAGCCTACTTTACCTTTTGACTGGTGTTCCTCGTCATGTAGGTGGGACTTCATCGACTTCAAAGGTACTAGAAGATTAGATCCTTTTTTCCGATCCAGAAGCACTTGAGCTGAAAGCTCTTCGGCTCGGTGTCATGGACATCGTAACCCTTCAGCTCGGTGCCACGAACACCGTAAATCTGGGGAACTTGTAGCTTTTCTGCCAGTCCGCGGAGTTGAACCCGCACTTACAGAGGCCTAGTCACCCGTAGTCCAACGCGCTACGAACACGCTGGGCACGCGGGCATTAGATCCTTTAAGGAAACGTCTTTTCATGAAACCTGTAACCCGAATCATTTGCCGTTAGTCCTCGCACCCTCGAAACTTTTACGATCAGTGACAATTAGTGAAATCTCTATCGGATTTCCCGCCATTTTACATCAATGATAACTATATATTTAAAAAAAAAATCTTTCGTACTTAATGGAACACAAACCCATTACTTTTTGAGCTCCGAACCAGAGAGACCTCAATTTCCTGCTTACAATAAACTAATCCGTGATTTGGTGTTAAGTTGCTAAGATTTATGATCCATATTTAAGTGTCTTTCATTACCTAATAAAAACTTATCCTTCTATCATTTCCTCTACTTTATTCAAGCTTGTTGTTTCCTTTATGTATATTCATTCTTCTCTTGTATGCTCTTTTAGTGCCTGATCTGTTTTATACATTTTAACACATTTATGTTCCTTCATTTTTGGTTGTTTATAATCTTATATATGGGAACACCTTATTTGCAAGTGTAAGGGTGATGTAATTAATCTTCTCTTCTGAATAAATTAACGACGAGTTTTTTCCTACAAGTTGTCGGCTCTGTTTGAATCATGGGATTTCAAACTGTTTAAAAAATAGACCAATTCAAAGAATCATATTTTAGCTCGTATTAAACAATTATAGAAAACAGAAACGCACAAGTTGCACTCCAGAATAATACGATGTGTGGAAACCTACAAATCTGAGGTGATCATGTTATAGTGGTGGGTTTATGAGGGGTTGTCCAAATTGCGTTGAATACTGAGGTAAACAACGAACAAATCTTTCTAGTTAACAGACAGAACAAATCTATTCAGTTAACAGACGAACAAATCTATTCTACGTTAGTTTCGCAGATGGTAGTGTTGAAACAGTCATCAAACCTCTGTTAATTAATTAACTCTTGTTTATCATTTCTCTGCTATTAGTTCCTTTGATTACCTTCAGGTAGCAGTCATGCAAACCTCTGTTAAATTAATTAATCTCTTGTTTATCATCTCTGCTATTAGTTCCTCTGATTAGTCTTCAGGTAGCGAGTCATGCAAACCTCTGTTAATTAATTAATCCTCTTTTATCATCTCTGCTATTAGTTCCGATTACCTTCAGTGTACGAGTACCAATTGTTCTTTGATCGAGTAGTCCTCAGTATTGTTTGTTGAGAGACTTGTCATGGTCCATCATCCTTTATTCTTTGCTTGCCGTCTTTCATATAGTAGTCCCAGTAAAAGACATTTGATCATTGTCGATGTAGCTCAGATCATCCTTTTGATATGATATTATATGCAGGCTGAAATTATTCTACTATAGAACTACCATTCAACGATGACTGATGTTGCTTCATGTTGTTTCATTCATACAGAATGGTGAAGGAATGTATAACACTATTCTTGAAATTATGTGATATGTTTATTGTGCTTGATCTCATGCAAATCAACAGCACGTCCGTTTTTTTATCAGTGTTCGTGTCTGTCCTTTATTTACTAGAAACAGTTACTAAATCGTCACTCTCTAACTACGCAAAACGTCATTGTCTCGTTTAAGTGTTGCCATTCTGTTTGGGAGAGTGCAAACACTAAGTCTCTGCTAATTTAATATATCTACAACTATAAACTATAAACGAAAGCTACCTGTCTGTTCCACCGGTTACCCCTGGGGCCGAGGGACTGGCTGCATACCTATCACAATCAGAACGGATTAGATCAAATCTGGAGAAAACGGAGAGAGGTTTGCTGTGATACTTAATAAATTGACGTTTCAGGACAAAGACACGTATGTATGGTATCACATAAGCAGGCGGTAAAAATGAATAGTAAAATAATATTAAACTTTGTGGCGTCCGGCACGCCTTTACAACTTCTTAACACTTCTATCTCTCTTCTAATTAGTAAATAGTGCACTTACGTTGCTGATAGTATACCAATGGTGATGTTACTGATAGTATACGAATGGTGATGTTGTTGATTGTCATCAAACAATAGAAGTACTATCATATGATTGATGCCTAACAGTTTCATTGTATGATTGTAGAGATTGTAACCAATAACCAATAACCAAAGTTTCATTGTATCGAACTATAACCAGCCTACCTGACGGAGATTTTTGATTTAACGATTGAGCTAGTCGACCTCCCGCTTGAGTTGACCATGAAATTGTCAAATTACGTTTTTCAAATATAACTTGCAACGGATACTGAAATATGACATATGTAGGTTACTCGTTCAGTTTCACCTTCAGGTTAACCTTCATTTCTTATGACTTTACACCCAAACTACAAGTTTGCAAACCTTCATTTCTTTTGACCTTACACACAAACTACAAGTTTGCAAACCTTCATTTCTTATGACCTTACACCCAAACTACAAGTTTGCAAACCTTCATTTCTTATGACTTTACACCCAAACTACAAGTTTGCAAACCTTCATTTCTTTTGACCTTACACTCAAACTACAAGTTTGCAAACCTTCATTTCTTATGACCTTTCATCCAACCTGGAAGTTTCAGAATAGAAATTATTAGATAACGTATCTTTGATTTATTGCGTTCAGTGCAGCTACACCCTGTTGTTATGTATTCATGAATAGATATGTATTTATATCTGATCGTTAGGCTAGGCCAACGATATCACATAAACATTGTGGAACTGATTATATTACAGCTAAGGTTACAGACATGACAGTTATCAACTCGTTTTACAAAATCTGGATATTTTTCTTTCTTGCGAACGGAGATCACATTTTTTCTGCAACAGATCACACTTTCATCTTGTGAATGGAGAACACACTTTTCTATCTTGTGAACGGAGATCACACTTTTCTATCTTGTGAATGGAGATCACACTTTTCTATCTTGTGAATGGAGATCACACTTTTATTTATTGTGAATCTAGAACACACTTTTGTTTTGAGCAGATAACAAAACTGAACTTCGTCAAGACACAACAAATTAAATGGTTCGGCCTGATAAGTAAGTTACCACCTACTTCAAAGAGCAATGCTACTCCGATACAGTGGATACAAAGTACTTGATAAAGACCTTTGGTCGAAACGTTGCTGTGTATTGTTACTGTTTTTGTAATTTGTAAAACTACAGTACTTTGTTTTTACGTGTTTCGCCGTTGCTACATAGTTTTACTGCAGTCTTCCCTTATATCGTCATTGCTACATAGCTTTACTGCAGTCTTCCCTTATATCGACATTGCTACATAGTTTTACTGCAGTCTTCCTTATATCGACATTGCTACATAGTTTTACTGCAGTCTTCCTTATATCGACATTGCTACATAGTTTTACTGCAGTCTTCCTTATATCGACATTGCTACATAGTTTTACTGCAGTCTTCCTTATATCGACATTGCTACATAGTTTTACTGCAGTCTTTCCTTATATCGTCACTGCTACATAGTTTTACTGCAGTCTTCCCTTATATCGTCACTGCTACATAGTTTTACTGCAGTCTTCCTTATATCGACATTGCTACATAGTTTTACTGCAGTCTTTCCTTATATCGTCATTGCTACATAGTTTTACTGCAGTCTTCCTTATATCGACATTGCTACATAGTTTTACTGCAGTCTTCCCTTATATCGACATTGCTACATAGTTTTACTGCAGTCTTCCCTTATATCGCGGATACAAATTAATAGAACGTTCACGCAAAAGGTTGACCTCAGAGATAACAGAGGCGGCGGTAAATTCTATGTATGAAGCACACACAAAAGAACGTTCTACATATGGAAATCTCTTCTTTTCCTGAAGCTAAACATGATTAGATAAAAGAAAAGAGAGAGGAACAAAACGGGTTTCCAATGTTTAAACAATTGACACAGAAAACAGACATTTCTTCAAAGATTTTAGTTGGACAAATACAGTATTTCGTTACATAATTAGATATGAGGATTCCGGGTGTAACTGATGGTTTGAACATGACGGATGCAGTGGCCTATGATATAAATTCCGAAGTACTGTTGGGGTGGCAAAGTTCTGCTCAGGACAAGCTATTTGATGATGATGGTGATGGTTGCCAACACTGTGCTACCAGTGCCAAACATGGACACTGACAAAAGAACAAGAAAGGAAAATTACCACATGTGAAATGAGATGCTTGAGGAAAGCAGTAAATAAAATATGAAGAGACCATATAAGAAATGAGGTAATTAGAAGAACAGTTGGAACAACACCTGCTGTTAGATTTATTGAAAAACAGAGACTCAAATGGTTTGAGCACTTGGTCAGAATGAACCTGAATACACCAGTTGCAAGAGCGTACAACCTGAAAATGGAATCATCAAGAGGAAGGGACAGACCAAGAAAAAAGATGGGTTGATGGAGTTACAGACATCTTAAAACTCCACAATACAACAGCATATCAAGTAACCGAGCGTGCATTATCTCGGAAACCGATCATCAGTTAAATTAAACCTGCTACGTCTAACGGCAGAAAAAGCAGAGAAGGAAAAAAAAAAGAAGTTGATTAGATATGAGACGTTGTTGAAGATAATATTGATGGTAATAGTTGAGTGCAAAAGAAGAAGAGAAAAAAACAACAACAAAGGACTGCTATCTCTTGTTAAAGGCATAATGACAGTACTCCTCTCACACACGACCTGTATCAGACAATTATTAGCACTCCACGTCAAGTGTCGGCCCAAGCAAAATGACAACACTTTGCTTGCACAGGATTTGTGCAACACAATGCACATTCCACACCAAATCTCTTCAAAATAGAAGGACAGCACCTCCATCGCATGCAACTCGTTCTAGACAATTACTAGCACTTCCCATAAAGTGTCCACCCAAGCTGAATGGCAACACTTCGCTCGCACATGACCTCCACCAGACAGCTAGCACTCAACGTCAACTCTTGCCAAACAGAATGGCACTAGTCCATCTCGAGGAAGTGCTATTAAAGAGCCTGCATGAGACAAGATGTCCATCTGATTTGCTCTCGCTAAACCACAGGAACCAGAAAAAAAAGAAAGCATTAAATTAACTAACACTAACAGGATTTTAAAACAGTTGTTACGTCAGAGAACACAATGTGGTGCAGAAAAGAGCATTCCACATTTCATTCTAGTGACCATTTTAACTTGTTTTTTTTCTTGAAATGTCTGAATTCTAAGGGGGTAGCGATGTTCAAATAGTAACTATTCGTTACTCAAATACCTATTATTGTCTGGATCCGAAAGTACCTAGAGCAAAGTAATCGTTGCTTTTTAAAACTAAGTGAATTCATGAATGATCAAATGCTATATATATCCTATATTAATGTATGGCTCGAAACATGGACAATGAACAAGCAGTTAGAAGACAGAATTGATGCATTTGAGATGTGGATATATAGAAGAATAGGCAGAGTTTCATGGACAGAAAAACAGACAAATAAACAAGTTTTAGGAAAACTAGGCATGAAGAAACAATTATTAAGAGAAATAAAATTCAGACAAGTAAAGTATTTTGGGCACATAAAAGACATGACACCATGATAAAACATTTACTAGAGGGGAAAGTTGAGGGAGAAGAGCAAGAGGAAGACCGAGAGATAAGTGGGAGGGAAACTTTAGGAAATGGACAGGTTACAGTCGAAAGACAGAGGATGCTGGAGATTCATTGCAGCCACCTCGATGAGACGGCACCTGATGATGATGATGAATTCATGACAAACTCGGTATGTTTCTTCTTCTTTCAGCATGACTTTTAGAAGTGGGGAGGCATGATCTTGTGGTACTTTTCTTCAGCATTGACTTTTATAGAAATGTTGGTGAAACTAGATCTTGTGCTTGTTCTTCTTCCACCATTGACTTTATAGAAATGTTGAGGGCTAGTGCTTGCTTGTTCTTCTCTTAGCATTGACTTCTTTATAGAAATGTTGGGCTGTGATCTTGTGTACTTGTTCTTCCTTCAGCATTATTCTTTATAAATGTTGGGTGAAACGTAGTGACTTGTGTGCTTTTCTTCTTCACCATTGACTCTATGATGTTGGGAGGAGTGATCTTGTGTCTTTTCTTCTCTTCCAGCATTGACTTCTTTATAGAATGTTGGGGCGTAGTGATCTTTGTGTCTTGTTCTTCTCTTCCAGCATTGACTTCTTTATAGAAATGTTGGGGAACTAGTGATCTTGTGTGTGCTTGTTCTTCTCTTCACCATTGACTTCTTTATAGAAGTGTTAGGGAGGCGTAGGACGTGTTCTTTTCTTCTCTTCCACATTGACTTCTTTATAGAAGTGTTGGGGGGGCGTAGTGATCTTGTGTGTACTTGTTCTTCTCTTCCAGCATTGACTTCTTTATAGAAGTGTTGGGAGGGTAGTGATCTGTGTGTGCTTGTTCTTTTCTTCCACCATTTACTTCTTTATAGAAGTGTTGGGAGAGGGGCGTAGTGATCTTGTGTGTGCTTGTTTTAAGACACTTTGTAAGCTGATTTTCATGTTCTTAAGGTTGTTCTTGATGCTGTCGCTCCATCTTTTGCGTGTGGTCTTCCTCTTGCCTTGTACTCATTATACTTTTTCTGTGTGGCTCTTTGTGGCAGGCGATACCAGGGCATTCTTGTCAGGTGTCCAAACCATTTAATCTGTTGTTCTTTATGAATTGCATGACTTGTTTCACATCCAGTCTCCTTCTGATTTCTTCATTTCTAATTTTGTCTCTTATTGTCACACCTGCAGCTCTTCTAAGACACCTCATCTCTGTCGTTATAATTTTCCGCTCATTAGCTGCTGTTATTGGCCCTGTTTGACACTGGTAACATAGTGTTGGCCAGAAAATCGTTCTTATGAGATATATTTAGTTACGGGTTAAGATGAACAAAAATAAAGTACCTATTACTTAGAGATCAATAGGTACATTGTGAAACAAGGTACCCTTAAGAATGTGTGTACAAAGCCAATAGTTTTAACAGTTCATTTTCTTGATTCCCTTCCGAAAAACAAATAAATAGCGACTAACTTCCTATTCTTCTTTTGTCCTCACACTGCTACCGGGTTGTTGTCCAGTGTCGTCACACTTTTACCGGGTTGTTGCCCAATGTCGTCACACTGCTACCGGGTTGTTGTCCAGTGTCGTCACACTTTTACCGGGTTGTTGCCCAATGTCCTCACACTGCTACCGGGTTGTTGCCCAGTGTCGTCACACTTACCTTGTTGCCCAGTGTCGTCACCTTTATCCGGTTGTTGCCCAATGTCGTCACACTGCTCCGGGTTGTTGCGCCAGTGTCGCACACTTTTACCGGGTTGTTGCCCAATGTCGTACACTGCTACCGGTTGTTGTCCAGTGTCGTCACACTTTTACCGGGTTGTTGCCCAGTGTCGTCACACTTTTACCGGGTTGTTGCCCAGTGTCGTCACACTGTCACCGGGTTGTTGCCCAGTGTCGTCACACTGCTACCGGGTTGTTGTCCAGTGTCGTCATTTTCTGTTTTTGGCTTGCGCTGTTCTGGTGGCTTGAGTGATTGCTATTTTTGCTCTTTGGCAGGATTCTGCTATGCCATCTAACCATTTTTTCGTGGTCTTCTTCTCGTCTTCTT
Source organism: Arion vulgaris (assembly GCA_020796225.1). NCBI lineage: Eukaryota > Metazoa > Mollusca > Gastropoda > Stylommatophora > Arionidae > Arion > Arion vulgaris. Next base: position 18,179,680 of record CM036763.1, on the reverse strand, counting down.
TCCTGATGTTCTGTTGTAGAAGACTCTGTACACTTTAGAGTTTGGATGCATTTTTATTAAGTGGTCAAACCCCTTCATTCTTTGTTTCTCAATGTAATTCAAGCAAGATTCTGTGTCAACTTTCTTTCTTATGCTGATATTTGTGACTGTCTTCTGGAGTTGTTGGTAACTTTTCGCAATAACTATATATTTCAAATATAGTTATTTTTGTGACTGCGCTTTGCTCATTGTCCATGTTTGGCTCTGGTAACACAACGTAGGTAAGAAAATGCTGTAGATCATCCGTTGCTTAGCTGCCAGTGAGATTTTTGGGATTCTTAACAAAACAAATTTTACTTATCGACTAACTAATATGTAGATATCGAATACTTGTTACCCTAGCGACTACTTGCGTGTAGCGACCATTTCTGACTGTCACACTAATCATGGTGTCTCTGTGACTGACTGTCACACTAATCATGGCGTCTCTGTGACTCACTGTCACACTAATCATGGCGGTCTCTGTGACTGACTGTCACACTAATCATGGCGTCTCTGTGACTGACTGTCACACTAATCATGGCGTCTCTGTGGCGTAGAGGCTAGGTGCTCGCCTCTCATGCCAAAGGTACAAGGTTCGCTCCTTCGTGGAGCAATCTGGGTATTTTCGAGAGATCCCTGATCTCAGTGTAGGTGAGATCGAGTTCCTAGTCGAAGACGGACGATGAAACGTAGGTCCCGTGTCCAATTTGACCACGTAAAAACCTTTTGCAGTTCAAAAATCGAGAAAAACGGGCTAGAAAACCGCTACTTGGGCAAAATTCATTAGAAAAAATTAAAAATAAATTTCCGACATAAATATCTTCATCATCTTCAAAATTACGTCGGGGGTCCTCGCCGGTGCTACATAGTTGGTACACTGCAGCTGAGATCTTCCTGTGTAAGAAAGAGAGCTGAACACATATGGTTACTCACTGAAGTGCAATGATTATGGTCCTGTCATATCAATCAATCAACACTAATCATTACAATTCAAACATCCGTTATGTAACCAAGTATTCGTTACTTGCTTATTATCAGTTACTCATAATCTCAGGCACTCATGCTCAGCGGCTCTATGAGAATGATACGGAAGATCATCGCGGTTATATATGAAGGAAGTGGATGTAATTAATACAAAATGTGACAACCCAGACATTTACCTTCATCTTTGTCCCAGGTCATTCTGAGGAGAATGCAATGAGAGATCAGATGAACTGGCGAGAAATGCTGTGATCGAGAATGGAAAGGGGCTGGAACCTCTTTGATCAAAAGCGACATTATCAATAATAATAATAATAATAATTCCTCTCGTGCCGTTATACGTTGCATAGGGCCTGCAAGTAATTTCTCCATACCGCTCTATCCTGGGCAACTCGCTCAATCTCCTCCATGGAACTGAGACCGATATTTCCTGCCTCTCTCAGCAAAGTTCACTTCAGGGTCTCCTTAGGTCGACCTCTCTTTCTTGAACCCTTTGCATCCACTTCAATGCCTGCTTTGATATTCTTTGATCATTTCTCCTCAAGGTGTGCCCAACATATCTCCATCTTCTCTTTCTTATAACAGTTGTCACTAGTGGTTGACCAGACATGTTTCTGATTTCATCACTTCTCCTGAATTCGTTCCATTTTATATTCATTATTTTTCGCAGACATCTATTTTCAAATGCATTCAACTTGCTTTCTATATCTTTAGTCATTTTCCAACTCTCGCTGGCATTTGTTAGGATTGATACAACATTTGAATTGAAAATTCGTAATTTAGTTTAATACTATATAACTTGCAGTTCCATATTTTATTTAGACTTTTAAAAGCTGATGTTGCTTTGCCAATTCGTATCATAATTTCTTTTTAACATTTCCTGTACAATCAAAATTGCTACCCAAATAGGTGAACTGCTCTGCTATTTTTATCATTTTAGATTCCAGTGTGATATCTGCATTACTTAGACATTATCAATGCTCTAAACGAAAACACACGCTCTGAAGATTTCAACGAAGATAAGATCAACAAAACTCTTGTATTTCTCTATCTCGGCTGCGAATGTTATCCACAGCGGTAGGTGCGACAAGACGGGACAACCATAAAAGAAACCCCAGTAGATACATCAGACTTTGGGAAACCGACACATCTCCATCTGACTGACCAGCTTGTGGTACACTGTGGACTAAACACACGACCAGAGATTGATGAAGAAGAATAACGAGTGTTCTAGCAATACGGACAAGGGAACCTCTGAGTTGATCACTAAACTAACGATTACTAAGTAACGAGTATAAAGTAACAAGTTTGTTTTGAAAAAGAAACAAACATTTAAACATACTTGGCAGTAACTGATATTTACATCACTTATAAGCAGACGTCAATCCGAGTTTCAGAAATCTAAACATCGCGTGGTTACTCGAGATCTCGACAAATGTCTATTTTTCACTTAAGCCTGTGTTCACTATTCTTGGAAAGCTTGCACGTGACAAGGAAGATTAGGATGCACGCGTGCGTGCGACCGGGCATGCAAGCAAATTCGAGTGAGTGGAAAAGTTTGGCACTTTATTTTTCTTCCTGAGGTTCTATTAAAACGTGCCCTATGATATTTTTTTGCAATAAAATCTAACCGAGATTTTAAGTTTCGTCTCTTCACTACATTGCACGCGATAGATCGTCGCGTGAAATCACGTCCGCGTGCCATGTTTAAAGCCCTACTATGAGCCCCATATAACCAATAAAAGGTTCGCCTTAGGTTGAAAGGAGCGTGCCTCGGCTTAAAGAGGCTTTAATCCCCTACTTAACAAACAAACAAGTATTTGAGACATCCATCAGATTATCAGTTTGAAAGAGTTTATATTTCGTTTTTACATAATAAGCTTATAAAAACGAATTATAAGAATTTGATCAAATCCAAGGTGGATAGATAACGTAGTTGAATTCTGCCAGGGACTAAGAAAACCATCACACAAGTCACCAGAGAAGCGCAAGACAAATACATAAAAACCACGAGACTAGGTTAATAACCCGGGAACAGTGTGCTGACAAAAGAAGAAGAAGATTCAACAGGCTGTAGCAGGCTAGTCGAAGACCATCTCTTCTAACCATCTTCAACTCCTCGACCATCGATACTGTTGAGGCAAGCATGTCTGCTCTCATATTGCTTCAAACGCCTACATATCCAGTTTAGTAAACCCACGTGAACATCTGGAGGTTAGAAACCTCAACAGCAGACATCAAGTTATACCACAACTTGATATTTTAAATCTTCCGAAGCATCGACTGAGAGTCGGGCAGAACAACAGCGGAGTGTACGGAGTTTCAGAGAGCCAATATAGAATCTCAGAGGTAACTACTGAACCTCTATGCTCATACTGGAAGTAATTGTCTTAGTGGCGGCTCGTCATTAAGGGCCAGTGGGGCTCCACCAAAAATAAGGTGTAACTTGTATTGATTATTTTATACATTAAAATATATCCTAACCGAAGCCATGATTTTTCCTAAAATTTCTGTCTGGCCCCACCAACAAATATGATTACGAGCCGCCACTGAATTGTCTTGTATGCTCCATTCCCCTCTGCAACAACCCTACAATGCACGATAACTAGAAAACCACCGTCTAATTTCTCACCATAGGGCACAAGCCCAACGGTATATGCAACAACACCAACATTACTTTCATTATCAGCTATTAACTGCTTAATTGCAAGTTCAGTGTTATATGCACCATGTACACAGGAGGATCGGAGACAAACATCAGTACAAGCTGATGTCCATGCACAGTGTACACAGTAGTGTCAGAAATACACATCAATATAAGCTGCTATTCATGCAAAATGTACGCAGACAGGATACCTCGTTCCTCGGCCTGCAAGGCAGACAGAACAGCACGGGTGGAACAAAAACACAAAATAAAAAGGAAGTAAAACTTCCCATAAGTGCAAATATACCTTGCCCACACTGTACAAGAACATTTCAAGCCCGTATCGGGCTCACTAGTCATCTACGCACACACAGACAACCATAACGCAACTACATTCCGTTGGATGAAAATTTGTGTGGTCATCATCACCCATAATGGACGAGCAACGCACAGTCGGGGCCCAAGAATCTTGTACACAGACGGTGCCGAAACACACGTCAAATGCAAGCTGCTGTCTATGTATAATGTACACAGACGTGGTCCAAGAACCTTATACACAGACGGTGCCGAAACATACATCAAATGCAAGCTGCTGTCTATGTATAATGTACACAGACGTGGTCCAAGAATCTTGTACACAGACGGTGCCGAAACATACATCAAATGCAAGCTGCTGTCTATGTATAATGTCACAGACGTGGTCAAGAACTTTGTAGACGGTGCCGAAACACACGTCAAATGCAGCTCTGTCTATGTATAATGTACACAGACGTGGTCCAAGAACCTTATACACAGACGGTGCCGAAACATACATCAAATGCAAGCTGCTGTCTATGTATAATGTACACAGACGTGGTCCAAGAACCTTGTACACAGACGGTGCCGAAACATACATCAAATGCAAGCTGCTGTCTATGCATAATGTACACAGACGTGGTCCAAGAACCTTGTACACAGACGGTGCCGAAACATACATCAAATGCAAGCTGCTGTCTATGTATAATGTACACAGACGTGGTCCAAGAATCTTGTACACAGACGGTGCCGAAACATACATCAAATGCAAGCTACTGTCTATGAAAAATATACACAGACGGGGTCCAATAACCATATACACATACGAGACAGAAACACACATCAATAAAAGCTGCTGTCCACGACTAATGTACACATGTAGAGCACATACATAAACACATCAATAAGCAATATTAAACTGAGAGTGTTACGTTACATAATACAAGACGTATATCTCCCAATGTATTCAAACGAGCGATGAGAGAACAGGGGAGAGAATGAACAATAATATCATAATAACATAAAAGATAACAAAATAGACGCAGGTTAAGAAAGACATAATTATAACATTAGAAATAAGTAAAGAAAGATAAGATTCCTCGGGGAGAAGTAAAAATCAGAGCTTCGCATCTATCAATCTATCAATTTCAAGAAATGTGAGGCCCGTACAGGCGCCATGAAAAAAAAATTAAATTAAATTAAGTGCCCGTCACAAAATAGGCGGAAACGAGTGTTGATCAGAATGTATCCTGTTTCAGACATACAGTGCAACTGAATTAATGTAAGAGGGAAAGAATAAAAGAGAGCGAAAAAGAAAACGAGAGAAGCAAGAGGTAAACTAATAAAATTCTGTGTTGATTGTTATTGCGTATTTCAGAAACAGAATGAAGTTTATCAAGATGATAATATTGAACAGAAATTCTTATCTTTTTCTCACAATAAAGGATGACATACGAGCACAAATGCACACAAACTCTTTCTCTCTCTCCCTATATATATATATATATACAGTACATATTAGTTTTAGTTTAGTTTAGTCGTCGGATCACCATCACTGTACGTCGAACAAATTAGTCCATAAGTGCTTCGATCTCTCCCTCAGTATGTCCCTCAGCGTGTGACGACTAACGACACCGGTTCTTTGTTGGTTTACCATTTATATATATATATATATATATATATATATATATATATATATATATATGTATGTGTATGGCCTTTTTCGTCTTTACATATGTGCATATGGCAAATGCTTTACTGTGACGACTTCTGAGTTTAGTTCGTTTAATCGTGAGATCATCATGACAGCACGTCGAACCAATTAGTCCCAAAGTGCTCAGATTTAATTCTCAGTATGTGGCGACTAGCGACCACGGTTCTTTGTTGGTTTGCTATTTGTCTTTGGCTACCAGCATAGTGTTCTTGTCTAGCTACACCACACTTGACTTGGAATTATTGCAGTCTAGTTAGTGCTGTAGACTTCTGAGTTTGCGCTTGTTTCTCTTGAATCTAAAATCATCCCAAAGTCTCTCTTCAAAAGATTCTGCCACTTTGCTTAATGTTGTTTTCCACATTATTCTGCCATCAGCTAGTTTGTCTTATAGGTTAGAACTGATAGGAAATTTCTTCATTGAGGTTCTGCAGATACCCTTACATCTGAGCAGTGATCTATCTTTGAGCCTCTTCCCCTCCGAAAGTTCGCATCACAAGTCTCGATCGTATGTCTTTTCTAGAACATTTGTCTCATTTTAGCTAGCCTGAAAGATTCTCAATTTCTAGATTGTTATTCCACCACCCCCGTTGCCCTGTTTAACGTTTCTTTAATGGCTGTTGCCACCGGTGTTCTGGTCGTTCTATACATCGTTGTCCAAGAAGCACACCCTTTATTTGAATATAGGGACTGAGATAGTATGATATGGTCACAAATGAGGAACTTATGGAGAGTACAAGACAGATTCCAGTGAACCAAGAAGTTTAAAAAAGTCACTGGCGCTGGATAGAACACACTTTGAGAAAAGCCAGAGAGGAATAGAACAAAAATGGTCCTTTCCTGGAACCCACAGGGGCAGCGAAAGAAAGGGAGGCTTAGAAATACACTGAGACGAGATTTGGAGGCAGATATCAACAAAATAAAGAAAAGCTAGAGGAAGCTGCAGGAAATAGCTAGATATAGGAAGACTTGGAATGAGTTGGTTGAGGGCCTGTTCCCCAATCCGGGTTAAATAGGCAGAGAGAGACAACCTCTATTACTGCTTTTCCACACATCACAGTGAAGTTTAAATTAAACAAAATATCTCAGTATCTAAAACATGATATTATGTACGAGCCATTGTTTCCTTGTATGTTCAGGTTATGTGAGATGTCTATATTTTATCTTATCATTTAAAAATATATATATATATATATATATATATATATACAGTGGTGAATCGTCATTAAGGGCCAGTGGGGCCGGGCCCCACCAAAAATAAGGTGTGACGTGTATTTATTATTTTATACATTAAAATATAACCTAACCGAAACGATGATTTTTCCAAAATTTATGTCTGGCTCCACCAACAATAACGATCACGAGCCGCCACTGTATATATATATATATATAATAATAATAATAAATAAATGATGTGTTCCTTCTGCTGTCAGCCATTTTGTGCAGCGAAGGGAGATTGATGGCAAAATAACGTTTTGCTTCATGTGTAAAAACGGCTAAAAGTTTTATTGATTGATATGACCTTGCATCCTTGCACTTCGGTGAGTAACCACATGAGGTCTAATTGCTTTTTTACAAAGGAAGATCTCACTGGCAGTGTACACACTCCGTAGCATGGACTAGGGAGCATAGTGTTCATACTGTTGTGAAGAGTGAGGATACTGTTGAGAAAAATGTTGGGAGCGTTGAGAAGACTATTAGTAACATAGATACAAATATTGCTACGTTGTGAAAAGTATTGAAAGTCGTTGTGAAGAGTGTTGATAATATAGGAAAGAGTGTTAATACTATTGTGAAGAGTGTTGATACTATTGTGAAGAGTGTTGATACTATTGTGAAGAGTGTTGATACTATTGTGAAGAGTGTTGATACTATAGTGAAGAGTGTTGATACTATTGTGAAGAGTGTTGATACTATAGTGAAGAGTGTTAAATAATTATTAAGTGTGTTGATATTTATATAAACAGTACTGAATACCGTTGTTAGTACACTGCAAAGTACTACTCTGCATGAAATGTGGAAAAATCAAGCTATTTTCAGGTGTTGAACTAGTAAGGTGTGATCATTGTAGTTTATCGTGAGAGGATAATAAAAGAGTGTTAAATTGTGTTGTAAAGTTAAGTCTTTTTATCGTAATCGGAGAATAAACTGAATCTCGTGTTTAAATTGTGTTCGTAAAAGTTCTATTGGCATTTAAAAATGTAAAAATGTTGATTGCAGAACTTCTCTGAGAGACTACTTCTTCTTCTTTCTTCAAATGATCCATATCGACTACTTGTAAACCACTCTTTGTGTTTTGTATGTGATCCAAGCCTAATAGCGATTATACGTTGTGCCAGTTATGCGCTTACTAGTAGGTCAGCACATTCGATTTCTGCGATGCTTTTATTTACTAGGGTAGCTTCCTAGGCCCCTACCTCAGTCGCCTCTTACGACATGCCTTGTAGGCTGCAGTGTTATTAATCTTTGCTCCCATTGATAGTCCCGGCAAAACACGACCGACTGCATATTGCAATAACAAACTAAAACATTATTCAGAAACTACGTGGAATTCATCACTTGCCGACAAAAGGGACATAATTAAACAACTTTGATAGTAAGAAGTGTAGGCGACAAAGTTGATTCAACAGTCAGCACAGCTCTAGTATTAAAAGTGTGAGGTAATGTAGACTACATCATGTTTGCAAACTATGCTCTAGTTCAAGAAGTCTACAATTCTAACATTTGAACATGACATCAATAGAAAAAAGTGGTAGGATTATGCATTATAGCTAACTAGAATGTAAGCCAGTACCATTTAACGTTTTTATATATTGGGTCGCATCTGACTGTTGTGGAGGCGCGGCCCCATGTGACATTTATAGTACTACCACTACTACTGAAAGTGATAACCGTACCATATCCTGTATAGAACTTCGTCACCAACTACAGTAAACGAGTCGTCGATTTTCTAAGCACCACTTTTACGTTCATTTGTAACAGTGGACGACTTGATGAGAGCAAATGTCCTGGAAGAATATCCTGGTCACGGCAACCATAAAAGCTGAGACGTGTAGCAGTGGGCTTGAGGATGATGATGAATTACTCTTTTGTCTATCTCTAATTCTATCTGTTTGGCCACGGCACCACCGGTAATTACACCGGACTAAAGATGATTGCAGTTTTCTTGAAAAGTTATCTTTCTGCTGCTGTAAGATCTAGAAAATCACTCTCATCAGAAATCAATTCACAAATGCCAACATCTCAGATGAAAGTTAATCAAATTTTAATTACTCTCTGCAAACCTTGCTGAGAACTTCATCATTCTATTTTTACATGAAATTAAAACATTTCCACCAAATCAACAATTCTCTAGAGATCCCATGACTCGACCGAAAAATGTACACTGTCTTATCTATCTACGTAGGCCTATCAGAACCAAGATCCCTACTGGTCATTAAGCTCATGGAGTCTTCCATGACCACTGGATCTCTATAATTCCTCTATAAATCACAGGGTCGGCTCTGTCCGAGCCCCCCCTCCCTGCAACGACACCTGTCCGCCGTGTCGTTTTAATCCATCTCTATCTCTCTGAATTCCATCCCCGAATATTTATACCAGGCTGGCATTGCGCAATCTATATCCCCCAGAAAGATCTAGTTAGGAGTTGTTGATTTCAAAAATACTACGCACATTAAAACTTTAACCATTTCATTGTCTTTTTATTTCAACCTACCAATAATTTGCTTCCCTTGTTTACTAGACTGCACATTACAATCGTGTCATTCTTCTCGAACATGCTTCTATAAAATAGTAAACATGGAATTTTCCTATCGGTCTTAAATTCATCGTCATTTCAAAATTGCGTTGTTACCAAACCTTCAATCTACATTGTTGAATAATACCCCGGATATCACGTGATGTTTACTACACAATACATTTCCAAATTGCGTCCAATTCTCTTAGGTACACTATTTTTTCCTTTCTCCTAGACTTGCTAAGATTTTATTATATAGCCTGGTCATTCCTTCCTTGCATTTTACTAGAAATATATCTTCACTTATTATCTCCTGGTATAAATAACCTCACTGCTACACATTAGTTTGCCACAGTGATGTCTATTTTTTCTGTTCCTAAAAATCCACGCCGAGCAGATTTGCTTTCAAACTGTCGGCCGCTGAGTTCAAACCAGTTACTCTTGGATTGTGATCGAGCTCACTATTGCTTAAGCTAGAGATGCCCACACTACAACAAGAACTGTTACTACTACAACTACTAAACACAATAGTAATGTTAATAAAGTTGAAATACCGAGGTTTTCTCCTGTGAAAAAGCAAAGGGTTAGTTAGGAACAGTAGAATGGATACAAAATAAGACAAGATGACAAAATCGGCAATATCGTGTTCAATGGAATGCTACAACAAAAACAAATGTTTGTTTTCTTGAACTCTGATACATTTTACAGCTTGCGGAGTAAAATAGGGCGCCATGAATCTATGACACGGGCGCCATGGCGTTAGCGGTCACCACGTTGTGCAGCGCTAATGTAAGCTTTAGTTGCAGAAACCTCTTCTTCTTCAAACGCTCCATATCGACCGCCTGTTAAACCATTCTTTGTGATTTGTATGTGATATGAATCTAAGAGCGACTGTACGTCGTGCCAGTTATGCGCCTATAAATAGGCCATCACATCAATTTCTGTGACGCTTTTAATTTACTAGGGCAGCTTCCTAAGCCCTACCTCAGTCGCCTCTTACGACATACCTTGTAGGCCGCAGTGTTACTTTACTCTCCTTGCGAGCATCAACAACACACAGGCGAGAGTTAGAAACTAGCCTATGTCTACCAAAGTAATATCTATTTTTTCATCTGTTAGCAACATATGAGAGGTTATTCAGCACCTGTCTTTTCCAGACAGGGACATCACAGACCACTTGAGATGACAACAGCCACACCAGGGACTCAATTCACGTCAACAGCAGTAGTGGCGAAAGCAAATCCCTAAGCTACGTGTATGACACATAAGTGGGGCATTGAAGATATCGTTTATTTTGGCTGCGGCTATGCAATGACATTGAGTGGATACAGAATGCTGAGAACAAAATCCGATTAAAGCGATAATAAATGTGTTTACTTAAATATACACACCTTTTAGGACATCTGAGGCGAAGTGGTTAAAACGTTAGTATGTCGTTCTAAAGGTTGTGGATTCGAATCCGAACCGAATTATATGTATAATTTTTTTATCCTTAGGATTGTTACTGGAGAGACGTAATTAATGATTTGTGCAATCCTCTCGGCAGATGACGCGTTATCTCTTCCGTCAGGGACGGAGCCATATGGGTAAACAGGTGCAATGAAGTCAATACTTCGTATTTAGACCCTATCCAGATATTTTAGAAGCCCCCACCTCTGAGACGACAGCAATCATACACAAAATGTCGATCTTATTTTCACATACTAGTCTTACATTTGTTTACCAGAGCTATACATGGACAATGACCAAAGCACAGTCACATAAACATAACTACATGTAAAATACAATGCCTAAGAAAAGTTAACAACAACACCAGAAAAGACAGAGTCACCAACAGCAGCATAAGAAAGGAGGTTGGCACAAACCTTGCTTGAATTACATTGAGAAACAAAGAATGGAGTGGTTTGGCCACTTAATACGAATGCATCCAAATTCCACAGTATGCAGAGTCTTCTACAAAAGAACATGCGAGAGGAAGACCACGAAAAAGATGGTTATATGGCATAGCATAATCCTGTCAAAGACCAAAAATAACAATCACCCAAGCCATCAGAACAGCGCAAGACAAAAACAGAAAACCACGACACTGAGCAACAACCCGGTAACAGTGTGACGACAAAAGAAGAAGAAGAAGACTTACATATACATACATTTTAGGACATCTATGGCGAAGTGGTTAAAAACTTTGTATGTCATTCTGAGGCTTGTTTGTTCGAATCCGGACCGAGTCACATGTACAATTTTTATATCATGAGATACTTATGATTGTTGATGGAGGTACAGAGTTTGGGCTTTGTGAGACACTCTCGGCAGACTACGCACCATCTCTACCGCAAGGACTGAAGTTCTGTGGGAAACCGGGTGTAATGAAGTCAACCCTTTGTTTTAGATCCTTTAGACATATTAGGAGCTCGACCATTGAGAACACAAAATATGTGTCTTGTTTTCACATTAAGAACACAAAATATGTGTCTTGTTTTCACATTAAGAACACAAAATATATGTCTTGTTTTCATATTAAGAACACAAAATATTTGTCTTGTTTTCACATTAAGAACACAAAATATGTGTCTTGTTTTCACATTAAGAACACAAAATATGTGTCTTGTTTTCATATTAAGAACACAAAATATAGTCTTGTTTTCAATTAAGAACACAAAATATATGTCTTGTTTTCACATTAGAACACAAAATATATTTTCTTGTTTTCAATTAAGAACACAAAATATATGTCTTGTTTTCATATTAAGAACACAAAATATGTGTCTTGTTTTCATATTAAGAACACAAAATATGTGTCTTGTTTTCATATTAAGAAACAAAATATATGTCTTGTTTTCAATTAAGAACACAAAATATATGTCTTGTTTTCATATTTAGAACACAAAATATATGTCTTGTTTTCATATTAAGAACACAAAATATGTGTCTTGTTTTCACATTAAGAACACAAAATATATGTCTTGTTTTCATATTAAGAACACAAAATATGTGTCTTGTTTTCATATTAAGAACAAAAATATTGTCTTGTTTTCATATTAAGAACACAAAATATATGTCTTGTTTTCATATTAAGAACACAAAATATTTGTCTTGTTTTCATATTAAGAACTTACAAAAATATTGTCTTGTTTGTGCACATTTAGAACAAAAATATTTGTCTTGTTTTCTACATTTAGAACACACAATATGTTGCTGTTCACATTAAGAACACAAAATATTTGTCTTGTTTTCATATTAAGAACACAAAATATATGTCTTGTTTTCATATTAAGAACACAAAATATGTGTCTTGTTTTCACATTTAGAACACAAAATATTTGTCTTGTTTTCACATTTAGAACACAAAATATTTGTCTTGTTTTCATATTAAGAACACAAAATATGTGTCTTGTTTTCATATTAAGAACACAAAATATATGTCTTGTTTTCATATTAAGAACACAAAATATATGTCTTGTTTTCATATTAAGAACACAAAATATTTGTCTTGTTTTCATATTAAGAACACAAAATATGTGTCTTGTTTTCACATTTAGAACACAAAATATTTGTCTTGTTTTCACATTTAGAACACAAAATATGTGTCTTGTTTTCACATTAAGAACACAAAATATGTGTCTTGTTTTCATATTAAGAACACAAAATATTTGTCTTGTTTTCATATTAAGAACACAAAATATGTGTCTTGTTTTCACATTTAGAACACAAAATATTTGTCTTGTTTTCACATTTAGAACACAAAATATTTGTCTTGTTTTCACATTAAGAACACAAAATATGTGTCTTGTTTTCACATTAAGAACACAAAATATTTGTCTTGTTATCACATTGAGAACACAAAATATTTGTCTTGTTATCACATAATTATCTTACAATAATTGAATATATATAATCGACCGTGTGGTGCAAGGGCTCGCAAGGGGAGCAAAGAATAGTACCACTGCGAACTACAAGGCATGTCGTAAGAGGCGCCTAATGTAGGACATACATAGAGAAGCTACACTAATAAATAAAAAGCATTGTAGAAATCGGATGTGCTGGCCGACTTGTAGGCGCATAACTGGCCCGATGTACAATCACTCTTAGGTTCAGATCACATACAAATCACACATAGTGGTTAACAAGTGGTTGATATGGAGCGTTTGAAGAAGAAGAAGAAGAAGAGATATATATATATATACACTTAGTTTAGCTAGAGACAGTTAAATACAATCTGGTAAAGAGATTAACTCTTGAATACGAAGAATGTTACCAAGTTCTGGAGCAATTGTAAAGTCATACTTTCAGTCGATGCTTCGAAAGATTCAGAATGACACTTGGGGGCAGGGGCGGCTCTTCATTAAGGGCAAGTGGAGCCCGGCCCCACCAAGAAAAATGACCACGAGACGCCACTGCTTGGCGGTATGAGTTGATGTTGTCTATAAAGGTTTCCAACCACCAGAGAGTCATGGGGACTGAATTAAGTCCTAAAAAAACATTTTCGAGATTACAAGCTTCTAGCTTTCACACAATTTTCAGTTTTCGTGACACTAACAACTTAATTGTGTAGTTGTTCTATGTCACTGAGTAAGTGATTGGACTATCGTCGATGTACTTTGTTGAATAACCAGATGTGCTGGATTTGTTTCTTACACAGGGAGATCTCTGCTGCAGCACACAAACTCCGTAGCCTAATTCTTAAAAAGTTTTGTAAAATTCGTATTCAATTTATATACAGTTCTTACTCAATTCTTACAAAATTCTTACATAATTCTTACAAAATTCTTACATAATTCTTACACAACTCTTAACTAGTTCTTACAAAATTCTTTCACAATTCTTGCACAATTCTTACACAATTCATACACAACTCTTACACAACTCTTACACAATTCTTTCACGATTCTTACACAATTCTGATACAATTCTTATACAATTCTTTACCCAATTCTTACCCATTTCTTGCCCAATTCTCGCTCAATTTGTATTCAATTCTTGCTAAATTCTTACCCAATTCTGAATAAATTGTACCCAATTCTTACACAATTGTTACCCAATTCGTAATCAATTCTTACCCATTTCTTGCCCAATTCTTGCCCAATTCACTGAAGTTATTTGTAAAGTAACTGTAATCTGTTTCTTCATTCTTCTCATTATCAGCATCAAGACACTTGGCGATATCACCTAACACTGTTTACGCAACTTTATCGTCTCTTGTTGCTGATGGCGTGCAGACACACGACCAGTTGGATGGATCATATCAGATAAAAAAAATAGTTGATTGAGGGAGGTGGGGGAGAAGATAGGGTTATCCGAGATCTTGAAATAATATTGGAATAACTGAGAGTGGATGAAAAAGAGGGTAACAAAACAAAAAGAAAGAGGGGGTGAAAAGTTTTAAAAAGATGGTAAAAGATATGAACAAAAAGTGTGTCAAGACGCATGAAAAATTAGATAGAAAACGGATACAAAAAATGCACATTAGAAAAAGAGGTTGAGGCAGGAAGAGGATTAAAGAGAAAAAGGTTGGAAGAATATCAAGTAAAAGAAAACAGTAGGAAATAAAGAGATAGATAAGTTAATGAATATGCAGGTACAATGAGAAAACAGTGTGAAAACAGAAGTTGTAAATAAAACTTAGACATAGAAATTGTAGAGACACTAATAGAAAATAAACAGTATTTTAACAGAGATATTATGGAAATAGAAGCAGTATTTTAAAAGAGATATGAAAATAGAAGCAGTATTTTAACAGAGATATGGAAATAGAAGCAGTATTTTAACAGAGATATGGAAATAGAAGCAGTATTTTAACAGAGATATGGAAATAGATGCAGTATTTTAACAGAAATTATGAATAAAAACGGATACAAAAATGACATAGAAAAGAGTTGAGCAGGAAGATGGAAAAAAAATAGTTTGGAAAAATATAATAAAGAGAAACAGTAGAAATAAAAGAGATAGATGTTAATGAATTTTGCAAATACAATGAGATAACAGTGTAGAAACAGAAGTTGTATTAACGTAGAATTTAGACAATAGAACAGTATTTTAACGAAATAGAAATAGAAGCAGTATTTTAAGAGATAGGAAATAGAAGCAGTATTTTAACAGAATATGAAATAGAAGCAGTATTTAACAGAATATGGAAATAGAAGCAGTATTTTAACAGAGATATTATGGAAATAGAAGGTATTTTAACGAGATATTATGGAAATAAAACGATTTACAGATATTTGACATAGAACTATTAACAGAGATATTATGAAATAAAATAGTATTTTAACGAGATATTATGGAAATAGAAACGGTATTTTAACGAGATATTATAAGAATAAGCAATATTTCAACATATAGTTGGCGCAGTTTGATGATAATAAGCTGAAATTACATACGATTGTATTATGTTCGAATCCTAGAACAGTCGACTCTCAAGTCCTTAAGGTAAGATAGTGTAACAGGAAGTGAATAGAAACAAAACGGTAATATAATTAATAATATAACTATCGACATTAATAATATAACTATCGACATTAATAATATAACTATCGTCACTAATAATATAACTATCGACATTAATAATATAACTATCGACATTAATAATATAACTATCGACATTAATAATATAACTATCGTCACTAATAATATAACTATCGACATTAATAATATAACTATCGACATTAATAATATAACTATCGTCACTAATAATATAACTATCGTCACTAATAATATAACTATCGACATTAATAATATAACTATCGACATTAATAATATAACTATCGACATTAATAATATAACTATCCATAATAATATAACTATCGACATTAATAATATAACTATCGTCACTAATAATATAACTATCGACATTAATAATATAACTAATGAGATAACAAATTTAAGAATCGTCACCAATAACATTATGATTGACTTTATCAATAAAAGAAATGAAACTTATATAATGTAAACATATGTATTTTTTTCTTGGGATCCAGAAGTATTAGAGCTTTCAGCTCTTCGGCTAGGTGCAATAGACATCGTAACACTTCAGTTCGGTGCCACGAACACCGTAAATCTGGAGAACCTGTGGCTTTTCTGCCAGTCCTGGAATTGAACCGCACTCACAGAGGGCTTGTCACCCTTCGTCCAACGCGCTATGAACACGCTGGGCAGGCGGGCAAACATTAGTATAAAGACTAATGTAAAGACTAACAAACAAACAATGGTACACTTAAACTATTAATAGAAAACAATGCAATCTAAGCCAGCTAGAATCTACAATCTGTGACAAACAAATATCTATTTTTGAATGGAACATGTCAAAATTAAGTGACTGTCACATTTGTGATATATTTAGCGACAGCCTGTGATAAGAGGTTTATATTTTACAGTCAACTAACTGACTTGGATATGTACAGTCAACTAACTGACTTGGATATAGATTGTGAAGTTGATCACTAGTATCTATGAGTGATAGTCGTGAGATAAGAGAGATATATATGAAGTTTTATTTTAGATTTGTATGCGATATCCGTTTACTACTAAGTGGCTAACAAATATGTTTGTAATAAATTAAGTTTGGAAAAATATGGGAAACAGGCTGCTAAATTTAAACAAAGGTAAACTAAATATGGCGACGTTCTGAGTTCGAAGCACGCTGCGGACAGTTTAGTTGCAAATTGTTTCTCGTGGATTTTTACAAAGGACGATGGCACCACCGTTCAGAAAGCAATGGCAAACTACTAAACGTAATAATGCCTAGAAAAATCGCAAACAGCGTTAAAAAGCTGGGGCTGATTTGCAAAGTCCTGTAAAGGATTTGCAATTAACTTAAAACTAAACATAACTTAACGCCTCTAACGCAACCACACGTTGCAATGACTATGTAAGTTATCACCGTGACCAAGTCAATGACATGGATGAAGACGCAGAACGGTAATATATATGAAATGAAAATCGTGTTTTAGTTTCAGTTTGGAATATCTTCATTGCACTCCGGACATATCCATAGGTGCTCCAATCTCCTTCGCAGTATCTCCATCAGCGTCCAGCGACTGACCGTACCAGTTCTATTTTGATTGATGAGCCGACTCGTATACCTGTTGTACCGTTCTTTTCTTACCACAGATGAGCACAAGGAGTTGTTTTTACAAGAACCCCAGAGGAAGCAACGGAAGTAACGAATATGATCAACAAATGAACAGATACAGGTATTAAGAGCTTCCGAAAAACAAGTAGACAAACACGGGACTCGAACCACTTACCCTAGTCCTTACGACACCAATCGCCTAGCCTTGCAATACGAGCGTCCTTACGTACACAACCAATGAGCCATTCTAAAAAAATGACTCACGGCTGAGTGTCTTTCTCAGACGCTTGTTATTACCAGACACAGAAACAATCAGGTAGGGTATGATGTGTACATGTTTGTTATATGTGTATATATGTGTGATATTGTGTCGTATCTAATATATACAGGCACAACAAGCTCATAGCATGTGCCTGTGCAAACACTATTAACGAACCCTACCTGATTGTTTCTGTGTCTGGTAATAACAAGCGTCTGAGAAAGACACTCCCCGTGAGTCATTTTTTTTAGAATGGCTCATTGGTTGTGTACGTAAGGACGCTCGTATTGCTAGGCTAGGCGATTGGTGTCGTAAGGACTAGGGTAAGTGGTTCGAGTCCCGTGTTTGTCTACTTGTTTTTTCGGAAGCTCTTAATACCTGTATCTGTTCATTTGTTGATCATTTTCTTACCACACCAATCTTCAAACCCAGTTCTCGCAATCTAGTAGTTGACGTGGATTGGTTTAGATGAAGGTCTTCTCTGCGGCCACGCTCTATGAGGGCGTTCACGATGTCAGCTCTGTCCATTGGCTGGCCCTCTGATATAGCGGCAGAGCCAGCCAGTCTGTCTGGGCATATCCTAAAGGACGTAGCCATCAACCACAGTAAAGTTAGTCGTTGATTTTCTAGGCACCACTTATACGTTCAGTAGTTTGCCATTTCTTTCTGAACGGTAATATATATATATATATATATTTATAAATTCTTACTGACTCAATGAACACGTTAAGGAAGGTTTGGGTAGGTTGCTTGTGTAGACAGTGACTAGAATTTGTTAAGTTGAGTAGTTTGAATCTGTGAATAGGCACTTTCATTTTTGCACCAGAACGTGCGGGAGTCAAGGCATATAAACAAGCAGACATACTTGCGGGTACGGCTACAGTGGCAAACGGTAGGGCAATGGACAAAGCGAAAACTATGAACGCCATTTGGTAAACGGTTCGGACATGAGACTCATGAGATAATTGGACTATATGTCCATATCCCCATTGTAGTAGGAACTTGAGAGGTAAATGTGTCGTTGATATATTTGAACATTATATGAATGGCAGAAGATGTTTTTTTTTCATTAACTAACGAAATACTGACATTTTTAGTCACCGTGTACTTTGTATGTGGGAGAGAGAGAATGTGGAAATAGATAGAGACAAGATGTGTGTGAGAAAGTGAGATAGAAGGAGGGAGACGAAGAGACAAAGAGAGACAAAGTAATCTGAATCTTTATTTCGCTTTGTGTAATCCATTAATCTCCTCCTGGCACTAATTATTGGACTGTCAGAGCATGTCTTGTCTTCATCTCTTCTTATTTCTCCACAGAAATATTCAAAACAGTATATTTATTTCTATACATATAAAAAAAAAACATGCGCATCTTCAAAACAATGCTGAATGTATGCACATCTTACTTGATTTTTCGCAGTTTTATGCACATTTCAAAACGAATTGGTTCCCACATGGAAAATTGACTTAAGTTGGGCCGGAAATGGAAAATTCTACTAACAAAAGGAAAAGTTGAATTTGTCACTTTGCCTCGCATCATTTATCTTCTCTCTCTCTCTTTATATATATATATGTATACTTACGTCCATGTATGTGTGAACAAGAATATATTTATAAGAGAGACTAAAAAGAAACATTAAGAGATAAAAAAGAAAGAGAGTACTTTGAGAGTGAGAAAATAGCATCACCATTATGTGTCACACAGAAATATATTCACTTGTAGCTTCCTCCGCAAACCTATCACTTTTGATCAATACTTTCCTAACTACCTATTTTATTTAGTCCAAGATTTATATCTTTTCTTTTTCGTTTGACAATGGAATTTTTTTCATTACTTTTCCTTGTTCTAAACTTTCAACTATAATTCTTTCTTTCTGTATGAACAACGCATTTTTTTTCTAACCCACTATTCAAATAACGAGAGTCACAGCAGTGTACTTGATAGTGACCTGGCTTCTTAGACAAGGGGCATGGGTTCAATTCCACAGTGGGCGGGGCATTTTTTCCGGTCATAGCGGCTCTCATTTCGACCCAGTCTCAATTTGGTACCAGGAAAACTCCTGGGTAGTAAATGTGCCGGCGTGATGTTGACCACATCACCCACCGCGTGCCTACGGTCAATGAAAAATACTTGCCTAACACTGTATTACCCTATATACCATGTGGTATAACAAGAGTTCCAGCGATGTACGGAAACCTACAAATATGAGGTGGTCAGTATGGATCAGATCAGATCTGGAGAAAACCGATGTATATCTGCGGTGATACTGAATAAATTGGCGTTTTATGACAAAGACATGTATGTATGGTATCATATAAGCAAGCAAAATGAATAATTATATCATAAAACTAACAAAAATCCAACGTTTCGACTATAAGTCTTTCTCAAGGATTATACATACATACACAATGAATACTAAACAAACTAAATCATGGATCCAAATAGAATGGATGACTGAAGATGGATATGTGGACATAACTACCTGTCCCATTACTTTTATGTTACTTATTCAAATAACACTTAAGCTATACTCTTCTCTTAAATGTTATTTTTGGTAATTTTCTTGTGTTTATTGCCTGGCTGTTATTTGTAAAGTGTTTTATTCTTGTCATGAACCACATAGATTGTTACGCAAGTCATTTTTTTCTCTCCATGTGTATTCCTTTTCTATGAAGCACTCCCAGAAAGCAGTCTATTCTCTAATCCTGTTTTGCCTTTCAGCGTCAGGCCGAAGAAGGAGACGCCTGGAGCGAGCCTCTCTATGCGTCTTGTCTTTCTTTCCTTCTCCAGTTTTCCTCACAGCTTCAGGGTAAGAGGAGATTTCTAGAACGGGCTTTAATGTGTGCTTCATAAACAGTGCCTTTCGTCGCCTCTGAGATTCACCTTTTTCGTGGTCGGTCTTTTGCTTTGTATCCACTGTATCGGAGTAGCATTGCTCTTTGTGGTGCGCTGCCTGTTGGTAATCTACTTTTGTGGCTGAACCATTTAACCACAAATCAGTACTGGTTATATATATATATATATATATATATATATATATATATATATATATATATATATAGCTAAGACTCACTTTCTTAAATGTCTTGCTAGAGACTTGTTTATAAATGTTTTTTTCTTATTATCTAGAAGATTGGATTAGCCTGTGCTGATCTGTTATTATCTACCTCGTTATATATTCTACATCGTCTGTTATGAAGGTTCCTTGATAAATACATTTGTTAATTTGTTGTAAAACTGTGACCGTCGTTATAAAATTACATTCCGTCTTAGTTTTTATCTTTTCTAATACTAATCTTCTTTATCTGTCTCTGATCATGTTTTGTTTCCTATCGCAACGATAAGAAGAGATTTATTAAACGGTCTCTTGTGTGCGCTTCCAACATGTGTCTTTCATAGCTTATGCTCTTTATCTTGTCCACGTTTTGTTTGGGAAAACTTATGTTGTGCATACACTATATGTGAATAGCATTGTTTGGGCGAACTGCATGTTGATAATCTGATTACGTGGCGGAGTTATTACATTTGTTGTTTCTTCGTTCCCTAAATTGTTATTTAAAAAAAAAAATATACCAAGCGTTCTGAACAGACACTTCATCTCTGCTGTGACTAGTTTACTTCTTTCGTTTGATACCAACTTCCAGGTTTGCAATACTCAGCTTCACTTAGGTACCAGAGAAACTACTTACTACTACTTAATCCTGTCATGCCTAGTGACACATGGGGCTTCAGAAAGGACTTTCCATGCTCTCCTGTCTCGTGCAACCTTCAGCGCAGAGCCCCACGTCAGAGATGCGGTGTCCAGTTCCTCTTCCCATACTGTTCATGCTGACAGTGGTACTCTGTCTCAAGACCGCTTGACATCGAGAGCATTTTTTTCCTTTTGAAGTTTCTGTAACATTTTTTTTTTTTTTTATGGGGCAGAGTTGTTAGCACTGCGCCCAACCCTCAACCTGGAGGACCAGGAGGCCACATTTAGTCTGACCAGACCAGAGAAACAGTGGTAAATAAATGCAACCAGCGTAATGTTGTTGACGACATCACATAACGTTAGTTAAGAAATACCAACGAGACTAGCAACATTTCCCTCCAATAAGTTATTGGTTACTAAACTGGCGTCATAGCACTCCGGGCAGACACTTAAGTGCTCAGTCTCCTCCCCCCGCCCATAGAAATCAAAGAGTATGCATACTGATGGTTCATGTGGCTCGCTGGTTAAACACACTCCTCACTCTGCCCTCGTGCATCCAGTTCTGCCTGAACTGGACAACGGGTAACTCCAAACTGCTTAAAATGGTGGATCGATTCAACTTCTATTTTAGTGTCTTCATCCAACAGACAGTCGCGAAGAGACCGAAGACCTCCCCCCCCAATAAAACATAGGGTATAAAAACTGTTTTTTTACTATTTTTGTTTATGCTTGAAATATTTTTGATGAATGAGTGTTTTAATATCTTGCTTCTCTTGGTATATTTATGAGTTTGTCAATTTTGCTGTCTACACCGCTACACTGACTGCTGCAGTGTTCTGCTAATATATATTTCTAATAAATTTCTATAAATCTTCTATCGTTTAAATCGTGTGTAGTAGTCACAAATGTGGTCAATAAAGCAAATCATATTTATATTACAAGTCTCTCGTGTGGTGCCGAGGCCCGCAAGGAAGCAAAGAATAGGACCAATGTGACCTACAAGGCGACTGAGGTAGAACCTAGGAAGCTACCCCAGTAAATAAAAAGCGTCGCAGAAATCGGATGTGCTGGCCTACTTTTAGGCGCATAACTGGCACAACGTACAATCGTTCTTAGGCTCAGATCACATACAGATCACAAAGAGTGGTAAACAAGTGGTCGATATGGAGCGTTCGAAGAAGAAAAGATATTACATGCTAACATCTATTGACGTTATTACTTTTTGAGGATAAATTACATTGCTCGTTTCTTATTAAACGTTCTAAAGGAGAAGTATTGACTTTATTGCACCGGGTTTTACCCATATGGCTCGGTCCCTCTCCGCAGAAATGATACGCCATCTGCCGAGAGTATTGCACAAAGTATGAGCTCCGTTTAGTGAACTCGCTCGCAAGGATGGTGGTCTGGGTTCAGCTCCCGCAATGCGCGTGGATTTTTCCCGACCACGACGGCTCTCAGGTCGACCCAGCCTCAACTGGGTACCAGACATGCTCTGGGAAAGTAAAGGCGGCCGGCGTGATGCTGACCACATCACCCATCGTATGACGATGGTCAATGAAAAATACAGGCCTAACACTGTATTGACCTATATACCACGACGTATGAAAGGGTTCCTTTACTTTCCTTTACTTTTATGAGCTCCGTAGCTCCAGCATCAATCCTAGAAATCTATGAAAAAAACCCACATGAACAGAATATCGCGTTCCGTATTCGAACCCACGACTTTCAGAACGCGAGGCAAAGGGTAGAACCCCTTAGCCCCAGAGATTCTAGTTTCTTTTTATTTCAATAACCCCGCACTATTCTTCTATTTATGATCTCAATGCACGCTTATTCTAAGCATTGTTATTCTTCTCTGCTTATTTTATCTATTCTTTAATGCTTTCTTTGTTTCGTTGCTAGTATCATCACAAATGATTGGTAACGTACAAGTTTGAGTTTTGCTTGTCACGGAAGTGATATTTATATAGATGGATACTGCAGAAAAACTATGTAGAATGGCGAAACACGAAATAACAAAGTACTGTAGTTTTACAAAATACAAAAACAATATACATCAACGTTTCGACCAAAAAGGCATTTATAAAGCAAACGATACAACAAAAGTAACGAATATCACAGAACACAACATATAGACTTTGACAAAGATATAGACATATAGACAAAGATATTACAACGGTAAAAATTGAGGGTTAAGATGATTGCGTTAATATCAAATTCAAAGTATTTCCGGGTTGTGAGTTATTCATTTGGTATTTTAGACTTTCTGTTTTGTGATATCTCCTTCTTCTTCTTTTGTCATCGCACTGTTACAGCGTTGTTGCCAAGTGTCGTTTTTTTCTATTTGTGTTGCGTTGAATGATAGTTATTTTTGCTTTTTTAACAAGATTCCGCTACCTATCCATATTTATCGTGGTCTTCCCCTCGCATTCTTTCCAGTTGTTCTGTTGTAGAAGACGCTGTTTACTTTGATTGCAATTGATATTTTTGCTATATGTTTTGGGATATATATCTAAATAATGTCTCGTTTTGTTTCTCTTGTACGCTGAGGTGTCGAGGAGGGGAAGTATTAGGTGAGGGAGAAGACCCTCTCATGTATTATCAATAAACGTGTTCATAAAATCGAACATTCCAACAGACATATACAGCATACATATAAATTTAAAATAATTAATTCCCATAGCTTTGTCAGACCTTATGGTATAAAGTCACATCACTTTACATTTATGTAGACACTGGGCAGGAGGTAGGAGGACCAATTCCTGTTCTCAAGTGTGGAAAGTCGAATATGGGATTGAACACACAACCCTTTTGTGTCCGAGTCGATAGACGAACGCTTATGCCCTATACACGGCATATATCATAATCATCATCAGGTTCCATGCCGGCTGCACAGACGATCATGGATCTTCACAAATCTCTGGTGTTTGCTATCATCTCAGACGTTGACGCTGTTCCGTGCCATGAAATCAGACTATCCGAAATGTTTTCTCTCTGTCTCGTCTCCCCTCGTTTTACGGCTTGTTACAATGTGTTCTAAACCTCCCTTTCTCATACATACACACGCTATATATATATATATATATATATATTATATACAGTGGCGGCTCGTGATCATTTTTGTTGGTGGGGCCAGACAGATATTTTCGGAAAAATAATATTTTCGGTTAGAATATATTTTAATGAATAAAATAATAAATACACGTTACACCTTATTTTTCTTGGGCCCAGCCCCACTGGCCCTTATTGACGAGTCGCCACTGTATATATATATATATATATATATATATATATATATATATATATATATATATATATGAAACATAGAGCACTAACTGAAATATATTCAATATGAGAAGAGAACACTTGTTAGAAACGGACAATTGGCTCAAAATTTGAATGCGACATCACCCAAAGCCATCTGAGGGCAAAGTGGCTCTTCCGTTGGGTAGGACCGAGGAAAGGGCACTTATTTGAAGTGCATAGAATAAACAAGTCTTCATTGTACGTCCATATTCCGAATGTGAGCACGTTTCTCACTCAATTCACGAACACGCTGGTATTCTACAGCGTTGCGAAGAATCGTGTTGGGCCCGATTCCATTCCTTTTGTGCAAGGATCACTGATCGATATTGCTTGATGCGAAATCGTTTCCTCCTGTAGACACACATCGTTGAATAAATAAATATATCTTTAAAAACGGTCGTCTGTGCAAATCGAATGCTATTAAATTAAATCGATATATATTGTGGATAGAATACAAAAATAACTTGAATGCTACAAATAGCGTTTCAATAACGAACATGAATACACAATGCATTCAGGATGACTTCTCGAACATCCTAAAATGTTACTACATAGATTTTGATTGGATTATGACAAACAGCAGGAAATATACGATCTGTTCATTAAACAATAGTTCATGACGTCATGGATTATTGATTAAATCTAAAATTTGCATGTACAACAAAAAGTCATGACGTCAAATATGCTTGATAAAATCAAAAATGTATCAGTAAAGCAGGTATCATGACGTGTTTTATTTAGGCTAATCATAACAAAAACATTAAATAAAAAAATTGAAGCTTTTCAAACAAGGTTTAACAGAAACGTTCTTAGAACATCCTGGACAGAGAAGAGAAAAAGAAAGCAAAGACATCATACAAGACCTGCATATCGAGGAGCATTGGTTCATAAATAACATCATGTCTCGGAAGACGAAACATCTTGTCCACATTAAACGACACAGTGGTTGGAAGAGAACGGTAATGGAGAGCATGGTCCTGGAGTACGAGGCCGGAGACGACAAAGACGAAGGTGGTAGCAGGACATCAAAGAGATTTTTAAAATGACGCTGGAGGAGGCAGGAGAACTTGCTAGAGACAGAGAGTTTTTTAGGCAGGCTGTGATAAAAGTGAACCTTTCTGCAAGGGACATTGTACTTGGTTATGAAAAGCTAAAAAGATAGTCATCATCATCATGATCAAAAGCTTGTCAAGTGCAGAGCTTTGAAACTTCCACAGTCCTTCAGAACGTCTTTATCTTTCTCTCATATACCATTGCAGCCATCATGCTCAAATTATCAGATTGACCTTCCTTGAATTCATCTTCTCTATGGTCTTCCTCTTCTCCTCTTTGTCGGGATGCCTCCTTCCTTAGTGATCTTTTGCAATACTTTGTGTTTTTTATGTGTCCAAAATACTTAAATGTTCTCATTTTTATTGATAGAATCAGTCAGTTTTCATTAATTTTGAGTTTTTGTTGGATAGATACATATATTTGGTCTCTTCGTCCGTCTGTCCAGCGTGTTCGTAGTGCGTTGGACTATGGGTGATTAGCCCTCTGTGAGTGCGGGCTCAATTCCGCGGGCTGGCAGAAAAGCCACAGGTTCACCAAATTTACGGTGTTCATGGCATCGAACCGATGGGTTACGATCTCCATGGCACCGAGCCCAAGAGCTGAAAGCTCAAGTGCTTCTGGATTTTTAAAAAAAATTGTTCTCTTCTTTATCAATGGTATACTGAGAACTCTTCTGTGACTACAAATCAACAAAGAAAATTGGAAATCAACAAAGAAAATTGATAAGAAAGTGGACAGCTTTGAGAATAAATGTCTACGAAAATTATTAAAAGTCAAATGGAGTGATTTCGTTTCTAACAACACAGTGAGAGATAGAACACACCAACAACCCATATCAAATATTATAAGGAAACGACGGTGGAAATATTTAGGTCATGTGCTTAGATCAGACGAAAAGAGACTAAATCGACAAGTCCTTATGTGGTCACCAGTTGGGAAAAGAAAACGTGGAAGACCAAAGACCACTCTTCGAAGAACCATCCAACAAGAAAGTAAACTATTGGGATGTAAAACCATGCAAGATCTGCAACTGCTAGCAAAGAACCGTATCACATGGAGATCTAAAACCTCTGCCCTATGTGCCGCCTTTGGCACGAAAGGAACAAACTAACTAACTAACTTCTGTGACTACAGTACATGAAACACAAGTTCACTGAGTCATCTAATCTTGAAGAAATCTGAGACTTGTTCTTGGGGCAACTGTAAATTTGTTCATCTAATCTTGAGGAAATCTGAGACCTGTCCTTGAGACAACTGTAAACTTGTTCATCTAATCTTGACGAAATCTGAGACTTGTTCTTGAGACAACTGTAAACTTGTTCATCTAATCAAGACGAAATCTGAGACTTGTCTTTGAGACAACTGTAAACTTGTTCATCTAATCTTGAGGAAATCTGATACTTTTTCCGTGAGACAACAGTAAACAAGTCAATCTAATCTTAACGAGATCTGAGACTTGTCCTTGAGACAACTGTAAACATGTCCATCTAATCTTGATGAGCTCTGAGACTTATCCTTGAGGCAACTGTAAACTTGTCCATCTAATCTTAACAAGATCTGAGACTTGTCCTTGAGACAACTGTAAACATGTTCATCTAATCTTGATGAGCTCTGAGACTTATCCTTGAGGCAACTGTAAACTTGTCCATCTAATCTTAACGAGATCTGAGACTTGTCCTTGAGACAAATGTAAACATGTCCACCTAATCTTGAACTAAAACGTCATTAAAAATATCAGTTACACTTTTTTGCAGCATATAAGAAATTGGTTCAGACTGTTTACTCTGTCTTCTACAACAGAACACCAGAAAAGAAGGGGAGATAAACCACGAAAACGATGGAAAGATTGCATGTCGAAAAGCAAAAATAACACCCAAGTCACTAGACTAACGCTGGACAAAAACAGAAAACAACGGTAGTGTGACTACAAAAACAGAAAACAACGGTACTGTGACTACAAAAACAGAAAACAACGGTAGTGTGACTACAAAAGATAAAAGAAGATATTGTTTTAAAATTGAAACTCAACGTGCACTGTAGACATATGTTATAAATCAACAATTAATATTTAAAATCCTCATTTTATTCGTCCCATCCCCTGCTGTTTCATATCAAAGACATTTGAGCTAATACTGCATTTTATCCACTTGTAGAAATCCTTCACCGTTATGACTTTTAATAATGTATTATACATAATATTTGATTAAATCTTAATTATAAAACTGATTGTCTATGTGTATGTCATCGATATAAGGGAAGACTGCTGTAAAATTATGCAGCAATGGCGTATGTCACAAAACTATCTTGATCATGCTAAACTCTTAAGTAATACAATTTGAACAACTTATTTCTGCAGAATTTTGTAGATAAACGCGATCATTTTCATTTTTTTTATTGATGTTTTTTTTACCGAGTTATACGTTAGTTAAGATGGTTAATAATGTGAACATTATTTTATCGTGTTCAGTCAGTCAATATGTTAGGTCATGGAGCATGCGCAGTTACAACTTGAAAAAAGCGTGACTGCACAAGTTGGGAACTGGTATATTAATTAAAAAATAGGATCAAAATGCGCAATAAAACACAATAGAGAAATTTCATTTTTCATTCTTTTTCTACCATGCTAATATCAATTTATTTAGGAAAATTATTTGTAAAATATAGTGAATTATACAATTTATAAATTTAAGAAAACAACGTAAAGGAACTTATTTTTATATCATGAGAGAACGACCTCACCCAGTCGATACGTTGCAAAGTAGTAAATGCTCTTTGGCATAGATCCAAGCCAAAATATACGGCGTTAAAATGATCATTAAAGAGTGTTTATCATACGATGCAAAAAGAACGACAGCACTCAGTCAGAAAGGTTGCAAATAACAAAAGTCTTTGGCGTAGATCAAATCCTAAAGATCATTAAAAACAAATGTATACGCGGAGGAAAGGAAAGTGTTTAATTATCAGCAAGACAGACTCGAACATTTCATTTGACCGAAAGTTTTAGAATGCGCCTGTCCTACACTTGTAGGGGACTAACGGGGACGCAACGTACAATCGTTCTTGGCAAATATCAATTATATATCACAATAAGAATGATCAGAATGGTTGTAAAGAACGAACGCAAACAAGCAAACATACATATCATGAGGTATATTGGCTAATACGGTGTTAGTGTCGTATTGTTCTTTGACCTACAGTACATGTTGGGTGATGCGATCAATATCACACCATTCATATTTATTTTACAGCGTGTCTCTAGCACCCACCACCATTAAAAAAAACAGTATTACAGATATTACAGGTATTACAGGTGTTACAGGTGTTACAGGCAGTAACAATAGTTTGTTCTTTAACCTATAAAATTATTTAGCACTATTAGCTGTCATTTTGTTTATCAGTATAGCATGTCTTTTTTCTTGCTTCTACCAATCCGATATTTCTGTTCCAATTCCTTACATTATCAATAGATATCCTTACATCAACAATATCTGTTTCTTTACATCAACAATATATGTTTCTTTACATCAACAATAAGATGTAAAGAAACATATATTGTTGATATAATGAAACAGATTCCTTACATCAACAATATATGATTCCTTACATCAAAAATATATGTTTCTTTAAAGTTAATTGCATATCCTTTACAGAACTTTCTATGCCTGCCTGCTCAGCGTGTTCGTAGCGTTTTGGGACGACGGGTAACAAGCCCCTGTGAGTGCGGTTCAATTCCGACGTCTGGTAGAAAAGCCACAGGTTCTCCAGATTTACGGTGCTCGTGGCACCGAACCAAAGGGTTACGATGTCCATGGCAACGAGGCGAAGAGCTGAAAGCTCAAGTGCTTCTGGATCGGAAAAAAGGACTTTGCGAATCAACCCCAGCTTTTTAACGCTGTTTGTGATTTTTCTAGGCTTTATTACGTTCAGTAGTCTGTCATTGCTTTCTGAACGGGTGGTGCCATCGTTCTTTTGTTAAAATCCACGCGAAACAACTTGCAACCAAGCTGTCCGCAGTGCGATTCGAACTCAGAACTTCGGGGTTAATATACCGAGTCACGATCCCCTTAACCACAAACGCCACCTCTATTTCTTTACATCAACAATATCAGTTTCCTTACATCAACAATATCAGTTTCCTTACATCAACAATATCAGTTTCCTTACATCAACAATATCTATTTCTTTACATCAACAATATCAGTTTCCTTTAACGAACATTTATCGAAGTCGAAATTATTGATTGATTCTGTAATAATTTTCGAACCCTGTATGTCTATTTTATCCAACCTAGCATGTTATAGAAAAACATAGAAAAGTAAACGACGGCTTGGGGCGTGAAATAATGATATTTATCTATGGGCAGACTATAAATGTTTGTCCGTTTCCTTTCTGAGATTTATTTTCAAGTTATCGAATTGCTTAACTAATGAGGAGCTTATGAAGAGAACGAGACAGATCTCAGTGTAGTAAGAGGATAATACGGAAAGACGATGGCGATGGTTAGGACACATTTTCAGAAAATTCGAGGCGAATATAACTAGTAGGGTCTTATCTGGAACCCGCAGGAAAGCGAAATAGAAAAGTGAAAACCTAGATGGAAAAGATATTTGGATGCAGAGATTAACAATGTATGGAAACGGAGAAGATGCAAGAAATAGCTAGAGATGACGATTTGGTATAATTTCAGGGCGTCCCTACGCTGAGGTAAGGAAGGCAGGTGCCCTATCCCATCTCCATCCTGGAAATTGGCTTTGCGATAAAACATTGTGATTGACTGCTGCTAATTAGATATGGTTTAAACATTTTTAAGAAGTTCATATTTTTATACATGGAGCCTGCAAACGAATTCTGATCTGAATTTGATCTTTGCCATTTCCGCGCAAAATTTATAATAATTGCTCTCGTACCGTTATTCTTTGCATAGAGCATGCAAGCAATTTCTCCATAGCGCTCTATCCTGAGCAATTCGATCAATCTTCTCCATGGAACCGAGACCGATATTCTTGCCTCTCTCAGCAAAGTTCGTTTCAGGGTCTCCTTAGGTTGTCCTCTCTTTCTTGAATCCTTTGCATCCCACTTCAATGCCTGCTTTGATATTCTTTGATCATTTCTCCTCAAGTTGTATTCAACATATCTCCATCTTCTCCTTCGTATAACAGTAAAAATTACCATCTAATATTTTTTATATTTTCCTCTCTCCTCTCCGCTCCGCACGCCATCCTCCAGGAAACATTTATGTGGGCCCCATGCATGAGTTGGCTGAGGGAATATGCCTAACCGGGGTTACAAATGAGAGAGAGAGAGAGAGAGAGAGAGAGAGAGAAAGTGATGGAGAGAGAAAGAAAAAGAGAGAAAATTGCTTAACTCTCATTAAATAAACTAGTATTACAAATACAGAAACATCTCATTATCACGACAGATTAGAAAAGAGACAACTGCCGAAAAGCGATGTATAACTATAGCACATCTGTTATAAACGGAGCAAGTTTGCAGCAAACATTTATGTTGATACAGGGTACAGAACAACATAAATACGGACACCAGACTTGTATAAAAAATGAGAAGAAACATAGACGTGTTTGAAATAAATATCACTAGAGTTATCATTATTTTAATCTATTAGTCATATAATTTTATATTCTAATCTAGATTAGTCAATGAAATTGTATAATTCTAACTATTAGTCATAGAAATTGTTATATTTACATCATGAAGTCTTTGAAATTGATTATACTTCCTACATCTATTAGTCATATGAAATTGTTATATTCTAATCTATTGTCATATGAAATTGTTATATTCTATCTATTAGTCATATGAAATTGTTATATTCTAATTATTGTCATATGAAATTGTTATATTCTAATCTATTAGTCATATGAAATTGTTATATTCATAATCTATTAGTCATATGAAATTGTTATATTCTCATCTATTAGTCATATGAAATTGTTATATTATCATCTATTAGTCATATGAAATTGTTATATTCTAATCTATTAGTCATATGAAATTGTTATATTCTAATCTATTAGTCATATGAAATTGTTATATTCTAATCTATTAGTCTTATGAAATTGTTATATTCCCATCTATTAGTCATATGAAATTGTTATATTCTAATCTATTAGTCATATGAAATTGTCATATTCCCATCTATTAGTCTTATGAAATTGTCATATTTCCATCTATTAGTCTTATGAAATTGTCATATTCGCATCTATTAGTCTTATGAAATTGTATATTTATCTATAGTTATAGAAATTGTTATATTCATCTTGTCAGTCATAATGAATTTATATTCCATCTATTAGTCATGAATTATCATATTCGCATCTATAGTTATAGAATTATCATTCGCATCTATAGTTATATGAATAATTGGGGATCTCTGCAGATAGGTGGTTATACTGTCCAAGCCCATAATGAGTGCGTTGAATTCGGCTGACATGAAGCCCAGTTCTCCAGATTAATGTTCAGTGCCAGAACGAGAGTTACGATGTTCATGGCACTGAGCCGAAGACTGAAAGCTCATGCTTCTGGATCGGGGAATAAAAATACTCTTGTCTTGCGTTCCCATGAGTCGTGAGTACGAATCAGGATCGCGCCGTTATATTCTCGCGTGATTTTTTCTCCAGAGGAACCGAAGATTGAGCTACGGTTTTCGTGATGTGTGCAATACTCTCTACAGACGGCGGACCATTTCTGTGGAGATGGGCTGAATCATAGGGGTAAATCCCGGTGCAATGAAGTCAATCAATCGGCTTTAGATCCGTTTGTAATCATATGAAATTGTCAGATTCACATCTATTAACCCTTTTACTCACTGAGTCGATACACTGGCCCTCAGTATTTTATTAATTGACTCAAAGTCAGTATACTGGCGCTAATTCAGAACTTATAACGATATATATTTGCCTGGATTTTTAAAACAAATACGGAGTTAAAGTGTTAATAAAATTAACTATCAGATTTTAGATTGCCAACGATTGACATCTACATCAAAATTTCACAATAATCATACAAACTATAGACAATCGTTATAGTTTAGAAAATGAAATAAGTTTGAAATATGAATAAAATTCATGCAACAATAATTGTTTTGATATTTACCTTGAACGAATATGAATCCGTTTCAATATCACTTTTGTTTGTTCATCAGTCATATAAAGGACTGTATTGTGATACTAATTGATAACATGTTATTTCCATTGTTAATAAACCTGTGTACGTTCAAACGACTGGGCCAGAGTTCCAGTACAAAGTAAGCCAGTTGATGTATATCTAGCACAGGTTTCGACTGATTACTGAGTTAACAAGCGGGCCTACGGAGGGCTCGCGGCACACATACTCAGTGACACGGTTAGCACGCGATGAGAGAAACAGTCCAGGGAGGATTTCATTCTCTCTTACACGAATCAATGTTTCATACTTTTTTTTTTCATTTGTTTCGTTATGTAATGATAACAATTCCGATGCAAATTGTTAAGAAAAGTTCAGGATTGCATACTGAACGTGTGCATTGGGGGTCTATGTGGCTAAGTGGTAAGACCGTTGCCTTGCGAGTCGAAGGTCGTGGGTTCGAATCCAGACTGCGCCGTTCTGTTAACGAGTGCAGTTATTTTCAGAGACCCCTAGGATTGTTGCTGGAGCTACGGATTTCGTGCTTTGTGTAATACTCTCGGCAGGTGGCGTGCCATTTCTGTGGAGAGGGAACGAGCCATATGGGGTAAAACCCGGTACAATGAAGTCAATCCTTCGGCTTTAAAACACCTTTTAAACCAATTTTAAGTTTGCATTATTTTATAATCATCCATGACTATTAAAGGTAACTAGGATTGATTGATATTCTTCTTCTGCGTTCTCACTAGATTGGGATTTCGGATTCTCTAATAAAGGCAGCCATCTGCTTCAGATTATCAGCCACGCCATACAGTTTGTCTTGGACGCTAGTGTAAGTGGGCGACCTCTTTCTTCTAAGTATGCACACTGAGGGCAGTTCTGTAGGATATAATTCCTATGATTTCTGCTTCCCTGTTTGTGCCGACCTCTTCCAGAAGTAAGTTTTGGCCACCCTCGTGATGGTGGGTCTGACATTCTTACTGCGTAGCGAAATCTCGAGGCAGATTGGCGGCCGTAGAATCCGTTATCCCATTCCTCATCGTGAGGGGTCGTTGCACCATGCTATGTGCCTTATGGCCTGGTGCATCCGTTTTCTGCAAGCATTTGTTTCGGGTTAGCATTCCCTAGCGGACACATGCATCCGATTTCATCCAAACCTCCTTAGTCGCCTCTTACGACATGCGTGGCAGGTAACAGTGGTTCTATTCTTTACACCCCAAATTTGGGCCCCTGGTAACCACTCGGGCGGAAGGATTGATTGATATGAACATCATCATTGCACTAAGATGAGTAATCATATGTTCTCCGATCTCTTTCTTACCAGGAAGATCTTAGTGACAGTGCAGAACTCGTAGCACCGGTGAGGTCCCGATGTAATTTTGAAGATGTGAAGATATTTTGTAGAATTTTATTTCTAAATTTTTCGAAATGTTTTTCCACTTGCAGACTTTCATCCTGCACTTAGTAATTATATCATACTACGTATATAGAAAGAATGAATGAGAAGAGAGGAACGTAGAGCCAAGAGTGCGAGAATCGCAAAAAGCCGTTCTGCTTGTATGTTACATACAAAAAGAACTTTTCATTCGAAAGGGACTGAATAGAAGATTCAATTGAATATAATGCTCTTTCTTGCTTCCAAGTCTATGTCCAGTGTCGGCTTAAATTTTCCAGCGTATGTAGAAGACCAAGGACTAGGTTTTGTATGATACAATAACATTTACAGAGGGGTTTCTGGAGATTGTAATGCAAATTTAGAATACCTATGAAAATCAATTTTAACGTAAATATACATTCAGTTCATTATACCTTTACTTAGGAAGACTTGTCCCTCAGTATTGTTTAGTAATTAAAAGTCTATACTGAGGCAATCGACCTTTCAACTAAGCGATATTTTTGGATTTAATCAGAAGCAGTGTAGGCTAACAAAATGAATATCAGAATTTAGATTGCCTTCGAGAATCCAGTAAATTTAAGATTAATCTCAAACCTCACTAGATAAGTCTTTGCACAAAACCATAGATCTGCATCTAGGACGTTCGGGATCTAGAAACCTCGTCCCTAGCATTTGGTACTTGGCATAAATTAATCGAACTATATTGAACTCTTCAAGTTGTGATGAATATTTTGTAAGTGAATAAAATTCATGAGCTAGTTAATGTTTGTTTTCCATGACGAATAGATCGTTCAATATCACTTTGCTTCTCATGAGCGTGTAGTGTACATGTACTTGTTCCTTTGAATCCTGTGTAGTTCAACGACTTGCGTTCCAGACGTGATTTGATAATCGACTGGTTTCATGATCGTGAGTTAACAAGCGCTACGGAGTTCCATGAGCGTGTAGTGACAGTGTACTTGCATGAGAAGCAGTCAGGAGGTTTCACTTTTCACATGAACAATGTTTAAGTACTTTTTTCCATTTGTTCGTATGTAAGTGATACATTCCGATGAAATTTTTAAGGAAAAGTTCAGTTACATGACGTGTGCTAGTCACTTGTTCCAGGGAAGCGTGCTGAGTAAGGTAGTTGAATCCAGAGCGTCTGTTAAAGTGCAGTTATTTTCCATGAGCCGTTAGGTGTGGGAGTACTTTGTTCCATGAAGCTGGTGCGTGTATTTCTGAGCGGACGAGCTATTGAACTTGATTCCATGACGGTGTTAATCTATGTCACTTGTTCCATAAAGCTTAGTGAAGTGACGATCCAGCACGGCGAGTGCTCGTGAAACTTTTCAAATGGTGAAGTATTGCTAGGACTTGTTCATTCGTATTTTCAAATGATTTTCCCATGATCGATTAGCTGCACCTGAATCATATCATGATACGTAATAGAAAGAATGAATGAGAGAGCGGTAGTAGTGAGGAACAAAGTATTGTTCCTGAGCTTATGTAATAAAACATCTTCCCAATGGACTGAATTAGGTTAATTGTACTTATTGCTCATCTTGAACATATGTCCATGAGTATGTAGTGTCAAGTTGTACAATGTTCCAGAGACGTGTATGTAATAAAAAAACCACTTTTACATAGCGTTGTAGTGGTAAGTCTAACTATTTCCTAAGTAATTACATTCAATGTTCATTAGGTGAGTGCTATTTACTCTTGTTCCATGAGTTATGAACTTACTTGTTATGAGCTTTATGTGAAGAACTTTTCCATGAACGTTAGAATTTCTAGTGATCTTTTGTTCCAAATGACTCATCTTAAATAGTCCGTACGTCTGTTACGACATTACCGTGTGATCTATGTCTTGTTTTCCTAACGTGTTTGATATTTTAAAGCAAACATTTCTGCTTAGTGAGGTATTTTCCAGAGCGGGTCCGTAGATTGTACTTTTCTAAGAGCTAATGCACTGATTATGTTCCATGGATCGTGTAGTGCTAGTGTACTTGTTCCATGAGCGTGTATATATGATTAAACAACACGTTTTGAACGAGATTTGTCCGACCGTAACGGCTCTCTAAGACATACTGGTTAAGATGTTTGCCTGACGTTCTGAAGGTTGTGGCTTCGAATCCGGACCGAGTCACACGTACATTTTTTCACGAGATCTCTAGGATTGTTACTGGAGCTACGGAGTTTTACACTCTCGGGCAACACTCTCGGTAATTTCGGCCATTTCTGACGACAGGGCGGAGCCATATGGGGAAACCTGTGCAGTTAACACAATCCTTCGCCTTTACACCCTTTTAAGGCAATCATTTTTATACATTTATCAAATCAATTTTTGAAATTTGACTAATCTTCTTCTTCGAACGCTCCATATCAACAACTTGTTAACCACTCTGTGTGATTGTATGTATCTGAGCCTAAGATCGATTATAAGTTGTGAGAGTTATGCACCTATAAGTAGACCAGCACATCCGATTTATGCGATGTTTTTTATTTCCTAGAGTAGCCTCTCTAGATACTACATCAGTTGCCTCTTAAACATGCCTTGTAGGTTACAGTAGTACTATTCTTTGCTTCATTTGCGGGTCCCATCACCACACGGGCAAAAATTTGACCTAACTCATAACCTCTTATATTTGAGATACTACATACTTCTAGTGCGGATGTATATGACCATGGATATATTGTTATTTCTCTGCACGTCTAACGTCCGGTGAGAAATGTAAATGTTGTCTGTTTCCAATATTTGTCTTGGCTTAACGCCAGGGAACTTCGTAAGACGAATTAATAAATACGAATTGAAGATTTTACGTCGGTTATCATCATCATCAGACTTCGGCACGCACAAGGGCATATAAAGTTGTGAGAAAAAAATGTTCAATCAATTTGATCTTTGTGATTACAATAATCAAAGTTATAATCAATTCGATCTTTGAATTTCTTAATATAATAATCGAAGTCATATGCATGTCTTTGAGCTCTACTCAATTTGCTCCTTGGCCTCCAGTTTTTCCACTGCCCCTGATTTGTCCCCTGCATTATCAGTCTTGTCCGTCTTTTTTTCTTATTCTGAAGACATGTTCAGTCCATCGTCATTATCTATTTGTGTATCTTTTATTTATGTCTTCCCATACCAGTATCTTCTTATGGTCTGATATTGCTAATATTATCTGCCCATTTGGGGGTCTCTGGGACTAAGTGGTTAAGCTGCTGCCTTGCATTTCGAAGGTTAAAAATTCGAATTCGGAACCCGCGTTCTGTTCACAAATACACTTTTCCATAGATCCCAAGGATTATTGCATGAGCTGCGGATTTCATGATCTATGCTCTATTTTTAGCAGATATAGTGCTAGTTCTGCGCAAAGGGTCCGAGCCTTATGGGGGAAAACCCAGTGCAATGAAGTTTATCCTTCGTATGTAGACTTTTAGATTCTCCCAGGTAAATTCAAGTATTCTTCTGAGAAGTTTTCCCTCCAATCCACTTGACATATTTTCTATTTTCTTATCTGTTTTCCAAATCTGAGCTCCATAGAGGAAGAATGTTCTATCAACTGTTTTGTATATCCTGAGCTTTGTTTTGTTGTCATAAATATTAATAATCTACAGATGTTGTGAAACTTGCTGTATGCTGCATTTTCCCTTCCAATTCTTTGTTTACTTTCAAACATACTATTCCCAGAGGTCGGTTATACGCCAATTATAAATTCTTATATTTTTATCAGTTCATATATTTTTATGTATTTTTAATAAACCTCGAGTACATATTTTTAAAATATATTTTTATATCCACTTCATGTCATAGTTGACAAATACGGCCTTCACAAATGATTCACATTGATGTCGGTCTGTTGCCTCCCCACTCATAGTATCCTATATCAATCGGCACTCGATCATTTCCCTTTCAACCGTCCCTCGCTAGAATTGCTTTAGTACGCCCCATTTCCTCCTAACGGTTTGTTTCTGTAGGGGAGTAAAGTCCGTAAATTCTTACTGGACCAGGGCAAAAGCCATGTTTTTATAAGCCATCTGTTTTTAGAATTTAAAAATTGCCCTGGTAAAAAGGCATCCAACCAAAAACCACGTAGTGTGGTGTTTGGTCCACAATGAGTTAAAGACCCCATGGTAGTTAAAAATCAATAAGAGAAGGCAGCAAGGCCTCTAGGCTCTACACGGTCAAAATTCATCAAAAATTAAAACATAATTTCTGCAAAAGTTATCACGATCTTCAGAATTACATTGGAAGCCCTCGCTATTACTTCGGTGTTCTTGTACTGCCAATAGGAACTATTTGTGCGCAAAAGCTAACACAATATACGTTGTTTCAAATAACTGCTGAACACGTGTAGTTTTACTCAGAACAGTGTTTAAAATTTGTTTAAAAGGAACAACCTAATCTCAACAAATTATTCCCAAGTTCTGAACGATGTATGTTATGTGACTATCATCATTGCACTTTATTGAATAACCATGTGTGCTCCGATCTGTTTCTTACACAGGAAGATCTCAGTCAAGGTGCACGAACTCCGTAGCACCGGCGAGAGTCCTCGATGTAATTTTGAGGATAAATAATAATAATAATTCCTCTCGTACCGTTATACGTTACATGGGCCTGCAAGTAATTTTTTTATACCGCTCTATCCTGGGCAACTCGCTCAATCTACATGGAACTGAAACCGATATTTCCTGCCTCTCTCAGCAAATTTTGAGGATAGTAAAGATATTTTTGTAGAAATTGTATATTTAATCTTTTCTAAGAAATGTTGCCTAGGCAGCAGATCTTCTCGATTTAAACTGCCAAGGGTTCTTTTTCGTGCTCAAACTGAGCACGGGACCTACGATTTATCGTTCGTCTCCGATAGGACTAGGAACTCGATCTGCCTACACTGCGATCAATGATCTCAGTAAAAATATCCAGCTGGATTCACGAGGTAGCGAACCTGGTATCTTTGTCACGAGAGATAACCTGTACGCGACAGAGACCACCGTTGTTTGTGTACAGTCAGAATTCAAACATAACTAAAAACCGTACCGGCCAGGCTTTAAGGGACAGCTGGGCAGGTACACACCAAAAGTAATGTGTAACGAGTATTTATTATTTTATATATTATTTGTTAATAATGATTACTTTTTACGTGATACCGATTAGATTTGATAGTTAAAAATGAAACGTTAAAACAACATAAATAGTGTAAAATTCAGCATATTTCCTCCCTAATTAGTATACTTAACGCATTTCCAGTGCACTGTTTTTTTCTAAGGGCCAGTAGATATTTAGACCTCTGTTAAAATGGCAACCTCTGACCTCTCTTTCAACTGGTTTACAAATATGTGATTTTCATTCATTCGGTATAAAAATTCCTACGTGGCCAACCCAGTGCACAGTTAAACAGTGTTATTGCCATAAACATTAGTCCGGATCAGTAAATTTCGAATGATATATAAATTTTGTTAAAAGTAATATAAGTAATTAACTCACCATCATAGAATAGTTTACAGTAATCGCTCGTTTCATCAATATACATCTGTGTACGACAATATACATCTGTGTACGACAATGTACATCTATGTACGACAATATACATCTATGTACGACAATATACATCTATGTACGACAATATACGTCTATGTACGACAATATACATCTATGTACGACAATATACATCTATGTACGACAATATACATCTATGTACGACAATATACATCTATGTACGACAATGTACGTTCTGCTAAAGGAGGATAATACCTGTTAAAATAGACCTGTTTAAACCTGTAATAGTAAATACTAGAATATAGTCTAACCCAAAACCATGATTTTTCCCGAAAAAATTGTCTGGCCCACCAACAAAAATTAACCCGAACCGCCACTGCAGATCGTTATAGATATATATTAAAAAAAAAAAAACCCAATTGTTACTTGAATTTTTTCTTTTTTTCTTTATATTTTATTAAGGCAGACAGAAATTGCGAATGCATAAGAAAGCACTCCAGGCGAAGAAATTTAAACGTCCGAAAATCTCTGGTGCATTTCAGACAAACGGCCGCGTGCGACAAGTACACCCCTGGGACAAGAAACTCACCTTACATTTGGCTTGGACACTTGACATAATCTGATAACAAACATAATTTATGATTATATTGAATAAGATAGATCCGTTGTACAACACGGTGGCGTTACATGTAAAACACCAGTTTCTGTGTTCTGTATTATTTATTGAATGTAAGTAATGGGAAAAATGAGAGTATATATGTGGTGTTGAGAGACGAAACAAATCGATTTTATTAAGCCATATGTAAATAAATTACTGGCATACATGGGCATAGTAGTACATGATTATTAACTAGATGTAAGCTCACCATTCTGATGGTTATAAATGAAAAACATGAATATATTTCATATATATTACTTTTTGTATTCGTAAGTGGAGGGAGTGGTGATCTATATGGAGAATTTGTTATGCCGTTGCCTTGAGTAATGAAGGTCATGGATATCCAAACCGCGTAGCCCTATTCATGAATCAATTTTTGTTAGAAATATTATGATTGTTGCTGAGATTTGTGCTTTGTGCAATAATCTCGGTAAGTGACATGTCATTTTTGCTGAGCCATGTATAGAAACCCGAAATCAAGAGGAGATTTCATTGAACTAGGAAACATATGGAAGTCTAAAGAAATCAAATCTAGAACAAAAATGTGGATATTTAACTCTAATGTTAAAGCAGTTCTACTGTATGGGTCAGAAACATGGAGAATTACTAAAACAATAATGCATAAACTGCAAACATTCATCAACTGGTGTCTGCGCAGAATAGAGGGACTAAGATGGTATGATTAGGTCACAAATGAAGAACTTATGGAGAGAACAAGACAGATTCCAGTAGACCAAGAGGTTAAAAAGACCTGACCCTGGATAGGACACACTTTACGAAAACCTGGAGAATATAACAAGAAGGGTCCTTGCCTGGAACCCGCAGGAACATCTAAAGAAGGGAGGCCGAGAAATACATGGAGACGAGATTTGGAGGCAGAGATCAACAATATAAAGAAAAGCTGGAGGAGCTGAAGGAGATAGCTAGAGATAGGAAGACTTGGCATGAGTTGGCTAGGGCCTATGCCCCAATTGGGGTTAAAAGAGAGAGAGAGAGAGAGAGAGAGAGAGAGAGAGAGAGAGAGAGAGAGTGAGATGTATAGAAACCCGGTAAAATGAAGTTGAAATATTTATCAATTTTTAATCCTGATTATTTTAGTTTTTAATCAATATATCTCTTTCTAATTTAGATATTGTTTTGTAATCATTTCGAAAATACGCTGCACGACATCAAACTAGCTAATCTTCTTCTTTATTTTGTCGTTACGCTGCTACCGGGTTGTTGCCCAGTGGCATGGTTTTGTTTTTGTCTTGCACTGTTCTGGTGGCTTGGGTGATTGTTATATTTTCTCTTTGACAGGATTCTGCTATGCCATCTAACCATATGTTTTCATGGTCTTCCTCTCGCCTTATTTCCTGATGTTCTGTTGTAGAAGACTCTGTATGGATACACTCTTATTAAGTGACCAAACAACTTCATTCTTTATTTCTCAATGTAATTCAAACAATGTTCTGTACCAAATCGCGTTGAATTATTTAACATATTTGACAATTGGTGCACTTTATTACACATAAACGCACATACTACGTACACTTTCTATTTATAGTAATGGTACCGATATGCAAACGGTGAAAACGGATGGTAATAAATTAGTTATTTCTATAATTTAAAGACTCTAGCATGAAAAACATTATGATCATTAGGCTTGAAGAATTTGATATGAAAATTATCGTCAAAAGTTAAGAGCTCTAGCGAGGACATATAAGGCGCATGTATAACTGGATAGCTACTGGCATAGGCGTACATATGTAAAGGTAGAGAGGGGATGGGGAAAGTGCGTTGAAAAATGGACTTTTGATAAAACAATTTTATGCTAATCTGGTTTGTCCAGCGTGTTCGTAGCGCGTTGGACGACGGGTGACAAGCCCCTGTGAGTGCGGTTAAATTCCGCGGACTGGCAGAAAAGTCACAGGTTCTCCAGATTTACAGTGTTCGTGGCACCGTACCGAAGGGTTACGGTCCATGGCACCGAGCCGAAGAGCTAAAAGCTTAAGTGCTTCTGGATCGAAAAAACAAAATGCGAATTTGGTATTCTCCATTTTCGCCTAGTTAACTACCAAATAACAAAATTTTTATTTCATATTGCGGTAAACATACTCCCTGGAAACAGTTATGTCAACGCCCATGGCTACAAGAAACATCAGAATATTCGCATTTTACAAACTTTTATGAGCCGCATTATGAGATGTGCTTATCGATATTCCTCTATGCAGTGGGTTCCACCTCAAGGTATTGTATACTCTGCAGGAGGGCGAAGATTTTCTTGATTTGAGAGCGAGACCTAAAGATACAATATGGCAGAGAGAGAAGAGATAGAGAGAGAGAGAAAGGAAAGAATGACAACTAGTATTTGTTATCTGATTGTAAAAGATGATTTTAGCGATGATATGTATACAGTACAAAGATTACGTATAATAAGTGATCTCAGATCTCGATTTACGATCGCGGAGAGAGAGAGAGAGAGAGAGAGAGATCTGGATTTCAAGCGATGAATATAGCATAAGCAACGTATATCTCTCAAAATATAGTGGCTTTTTCTCACGCATTGATCACACATTCAAAGAAAACAGTTTGATTTCAGGGACCTTGTGGACTTCTCCCAAAGAAAACTGTCAGATTTAGTCCAGGAAAAAAGAAATCAGTGTAGCATATAAGTCTGTCTTAAACATCTGTGATGATGTCAATAGCCCAGAATAATTCTACTACTAAAAGCTAATAGTTCAACTACTTCATACTACTACTACTACTCTCTACACTACACACTCTACATCTACCACACTACACTACATACTGCTACTACTAATCTCTTAAACACTTACCTTTTACTACTATATACTACTACTAACTACATACTACTACTACACTACTACTACTACTACTACTCTCTACTCTACTACTACTCTACTACTCTACTACTACTACTACTACTCTACTCTCTACTACTACTTCTACTACTACTACTACTACTACTACTACTACTCTACTACTACTACTACTACTACTGCTACTCTACTACTACTACTCTACTACTACTACTCTACTACTCTCACACTCTACACTACTACTTCTACTACCTACACTCTACTACACTACTACTACACTACTACTACTCTCTACTACTACTACTACACACTACTACTACTACTACTACTACTACTCTACACTCTACTACTACACTACTACTACTACTACTACTACTACTACTGCTACTACTACTACTACTACCTACTACTACTACTACTGAACCTTACTACTACTACTAAGCCACTACTATCTCTACTCACTCATACTGACTACTACTTCTATATACTGACTCACTACCATACTCACTGCTACACTACTACTACTCTACTCTACTACTACTACTCTCTATACTACTCCCTCTACTGCTACCACACTCTACACTCTACTACTACTACTCTACTACTCTACTACTCTACTACTCACTACTACCTACTGCTCTACTACTACTACCACTACTACTACTCTACTCACTCACTCTACTACTCTGCCTACTACTACTTCCTACTACTACTACTACTTACTACTACACTACCTACTACTACTACTCACACACACACACCTCACCTACCACTACCTCACTCTACCTACACACTACTACTACTCTCACACTACTACACACTCTCTACACTACTCACCACTCACTGCATACTCACTTCTCACTTCACTACTCTACTGCACTACTACTACCCCCTACTATCACTACTACTACCACTACCACTACACTACTACTCTACTACTACTCCACTACTCTACTCTCTACTACTCACTACTCTCTATTACTACACTACCTCCCACTGCTACTACTACTACTACTACTACACTACTACACTACCACTACACTCTCTACTACCACACTCTCTACCTACTACTCTTACCACTACTACTACTGCTACTACTACTACTACTGCCACTCTACACTTCTACACACTACTACTACATGCACTACTACTCACACCACTCACTACTACACTGCTACCACTCACTACCTTTACCACTACTACTACTACTACTACTACTACTACTACTCTACTACTACCTCTACTACTGCACTACTACTACTCTACTACTCTACTACTTCTACACTACACTACTACAACTACTACTTCTACTACTTCTACTACTACTACTACTTCTACACTACTACTACATCTACTACTCTCTACTACTACTACAACTACTACTACTACTACTTCTACTACTACTTCTACTACTACTACTACAACTACTACTTCTACTACTACTACAACTACTACTTCTACTACTACTACTACTACTACTCTACTACTCTACTACTACTACTACACAACTACTACTTCACTACTCTACTACTACTACTACTACTCTACTACTCTACTACTACCTCCCACTGCTACTACTACTACTACCCCACTACTACTACTGCTACACTACACTGCTACACTACTACTGCTACTACTACTACTACTCTCACTACTACACTACACTTCTACTACTGCCACTGCTCACTAC
The DNA here is from genome assembly GCA_020796225.1 of Arion vulgaris. Classification (NCBI taxonomy): domain Eukaryota; kingdom Metazoa; phylum Mollusca; class Gastropoda; order Stylommatophora; family Arionidae; genus Arion; species Arion vulgaris. The sequence goes on along the minus strand of CM036763.1, from coordinate 18,134,748 downwards.
TCTACTACTACTACTACTACTACTACTACTACTACTTCTACTACTACTGCTACAACTGCTACTACTACTACTTTTACTACTTCTACTACTACAACTACTACTACTACTACTACTACTACTACTACTACTTCTACTACTACTACTACTACTTCAACTACTACTACTACTACTACTACTACTTCTACTACTACTACTACTACAACTACTACTACTACTTCTACTACTACTGCTACTACTACTACTACTACTGCTACTACTACAACACAATGAAGACCCATTTATGCGAGTGATCAAGTACTAACATAAAGAACCAACATATCAATCTCTATTCTTCCTTCATATGGATCTGACGAAAGTATTAGAGTTCGTGATATGCATGAATTCAAGAACTGGTCCAATATTCTTCCGTGTGGTTCCTTTTATTCCTAGCAGACATCATCAGAAGAATACTACAGCTATATTTTGATCGTCTACTTGAGTTGATCTATGCTCTATATTTGTTTCTGCTCTTAAGAAGAGGAAATTTTATGTCTCGTATTCTGAACTGGGCATTCAATCTTCCTCTCCTTCAATGAACCATACATTTATCCATGTTGACGGACATACAGTACGCTTAATTTGTTCTTACATTCATCTGTCTGCTCATTCTGTCTATCTATCCCCCTACATTTCGGTGCCGACCATGATATTTATAGACAAATATTCCCATCTTAAAATACAGATGCTAACTTAGTTTATCTATCGTGTCTGTTACTTGCAGCCATCACTATATTTTTCCAAAGATTTCTGATCTCAGTATAGGTGAGATCCAGTTTCTGCTTCTATCAGAAACGCACGATAAACCGTAGGTCATGTGTTCATGTTGACCACGAAAGAACCATTGGCAGCTGAAAATCGAGAACAGGCTGAAAAGCCGCTGCCCGGGAAAAATTCATTAAAAGATTTTAAAATAAAATTCCTATAAAATATTTTTTCCCATCTTCTAAATTACAAAATTACGCAAATGCGTAATACTTGACTATGAAACTGTTAAACTTCTACATGTATACCAAATTAACATCGCTATTATTTTACTAATAATAAATAAGAAAAATCGTTTAGCACTAATGGTTTGGGTAGACAAAAAATACTTTAGAAAGATCGCCACTATTATCTATAGAAAATTGTAAAAATCAATAATTTCTGTCAAGTGGATGATTTTATATTGGTCGGTAAAGATATTCACGAATTTTGGAACGAACTATAGTTAACATCACTAGGGATAGAAAGTGGTTGATGTAGCACATGCAAAGCGACATGACAATTTTTTTTTTACGCAGAAAAATATAATGAGAAAGAAATTGAGATAAACGGAAGATTGTAGCAATAATTTTGTACTAAAAGTTGGTACCAAACAAGGGAAATGAAGGGGCAAGTTATAAAGATCTTCAACTCTGAATAAATAGATCGCACGTGTGTTGCCGATGCTCGTAATGGGAGCAAAGAATAGTAAAAATGTGACCTACAAGGCATGTCTGAGGTGAGATCTAGTAGTAATTAAAAAACATCTCAGAAATTGTATGTGCTGGGACATAACTGGCACAACGTAAACCGCTCTTAGGCTCAGATCACATACAAATCACAAAGAGTGGTTAACAAGTGGTCGATATGGAGCTTTCAAAAGAGAAGACTAAATATATGAATTATGAGAACGTCATCTATAGTAAATTTGAAAATCACAAACTAAAACTACAGCACACACACACACAAAAGAGACAAATAAAGATCATTTGTCAGATCAAGACAAATCTTGGCTGTATCCAAGGAGATTTCCACTTATCAACGATTCTAATCACAATATGATTGAGTGGAACCTGACATAAGGTCGGCTCTGTTACGTGAGAAATGTGCATCCGAAGGTGGACAGAAAGCAATTGACAGTAAATCAAAATGCGGTTCACAATCAGAATGATTATAAAGGCGTTATGTGTGGCCTCGAGAGGAAAGAGATGAAGCCCTCATGGTGAACTTTATTTCTGCTTTCTCCTTACATATTTTATGCGTTTTATGCCTGCATGTTTTTGCCGGTGTCAGATTTTGACAGTCGGTTTTTGACTGTTCTTATATTCTTTTTCATAGTCTGTCTCCAACCTGTCTCCAGCGTGTCTCGTGGAAAACAAAGCTCAGAATATTTAGTGAGCATGCAAATAGGAAAGAGAAAATTGAGATATTTTGAACATATAAAAAGACATAATGGGTTGGAGAAGACCATCATGGAAGAAGGCATACCGGCAAAGAGAAGAAGAGGAAGACCACGGAGAAGATGGATTCAGGATGTAACTGATGGTCTGAACATGACGGCTGCAGAGGCAGGACATCTGGCCTATGAGAGAGAGAGAGAAGTTTCGGAGGACTGTTGGGGTTGCAAAGTTCTGCTCAGGACAAGTTATTTCATGATGATGACGGATATTTTCAGTGGCAACGTATGGATGTGAAACATGGACATTAAACAAGACGGTGTAAAAGCATTTAAGTGTTTTTTAACAAAGTGCTACAGAAGAGATCTCCGTATATTATGGACAGGAATAAATAAAAAGATAACTACGTGTCTAGAAGGAAATCAAAATCCAAGGAAGCTGACTGGTGCTGTAATTAGGAATGTTATGCTATGTTATGCGATCGACGTCATGGCACAATGGGCTTTCCCATGCGTGCTCTGTCCACCGCTGCAGCAGCCATCCGAAAGTCCATTTGCTAACCGTACTCATGAGTACATTAGTATACCTTCTCTCTGTACCACAAAGACGACACTGTCTGGCATGTCTAAACTTAACTTCTAACTCTCAGACTCGCCCATATCACATAAATGAGAGCGCATCACAAATAGGAATTAGAAAATTTGACATATAAATCAACACGGAGGGTCCATCATTGACAGGATCAGTCAGTAGGAGATATTGTTCAATTTCATTGTTTACCTTTACATGTAGGAGTACAGGAACTTCAGCTATTAACAGACTTTCCGGCACCGAACAGTTCTGGTACGATCAACAGTCACTTGCACGCTTCTGTGTCGGTTCTCAATCGCAAGACGTCAGGCAGGAGACTCGTGTAGATACAATCTCTCTGATATACTGTTCGTCTGTTATGCAAACAAGTAACACACCTCTCGCAGCTCCGCTTACTCTGCAACCTAATCTTATGGTAGCTTCCTTCCGATCCCTACCCTCTGTTTCAGACTACAGTACAGCACACTGTTTCCATGGCTACATCCTGTAGGTGGAGTAGGATCTTGGCCAGTGACTCTGGCCTACTTTGTTATCTTATTTCGTTATCCCTATGACCTCATCCACCCGATGTAAATATAATTTTTTAATTTTCCGAACCAGAAGCACTTGAGCTTTTCAGCTCTTCGGCTCGGTGTCATGGACATCGTAACCCTTCGGTTCGGTGCCATGAACACCGTAACTCTGGGGAATCTGTGGTTTTTCTGCCATCCCGCGGAATTGAACCCGCACACACAGAGGGATAGTCACCCGTAGTCCAACGCGCTACGAACACGCTGGGTAGACGGGCATGTAAATAGAATAGCAACCAATACAAAGAAATTAAACAAGCAGAACAATGAAGTTCTTCATGGACTTAGTCATCAATGATCCTGGAAAATAAGGATAAGAGGGGAGTGTTAGGATTACTGACATGGCAAGCATGTGAAACATGCACAGACGTGCAAAGTTACTCAAGACTGTGCTCTCCTGGATGACCTGAGAAGCAACATGTGGCCCCACAAAGTCAACCTAAATACTAAGGTGTGGGGAAATATGACATACCTGAAGCTGACTGCCCCGTTTGTGGTTCACGGAGAATTAAACGCATGACCAGAGATCTCGGAAGAAGAAGACAAAGAAGAAGTGTCTGTGGACTAAATCTTCTTTTTCTTTGTATTCAGAAAATAAAAAAAGATTCTGGTTGTCACTGTGTTTTATTTTACCAGACAAAATTAGTTGTGTATGCAAAGTAGAGACAATGAATCTCACTATAAACTTGCCCCCTTGCCTGCCGCATACTTGGTTGAGAAATGTGAATTGACAGACATTTCATTCCCTGCTCTAAAGCAAAGACTTTTAGCAAAGGCTGAGCTGATGGACACTTTTATTTTCATAGTAAATTATCATTATTAGCTGTTGTATCTCTCTTTGTTTAATCACATATTTCGTGAAGGGTACGTTTTCGTTGTTGTGATATGTGTGCTGCTGATATTGTTGTGCTATGTGTGTTGCTGATGTTGCTGTGAACTGTTGTTGTTATAGCATTCCTTTGATATTTTTTGTATTTCTCTGTCTACTGATATTGTTTTGTTACATCATATTTTCTAATGTTGCAGACTCAAAGAGCTATTCAATTTGGCAGTATCATCATAATGTGGTCTGCCTCAGTCTAAACACAGCCGTTCCTCTCCATACTGAAATATGAACTTGGACTGACCCGTCCTATTACTATATTTAGTGCCGGGTGTTTTCAAATTATTCATGTGTATATACGGCCGTCTGTTGCTATTTTTTCCCGATCCAGAAGCACTTGAGCTTTTCAGCTCTTCGGCTCGGTGCCACGAACACCGTAAATCTGGGAAATCTGTAGCTTTTCTGCCATCCCGTGGAATTGAACCCGCACACACAGAGGGATAGTCACCCGTAGTCCAACGCGCTACGAACACGCTGAGCAGACGGGCCCGTCTGTAGCTTAAGCGGTAGTGTGATCGATCACAATCCAAGAGTTCCAGGTTCAAACTCCGCGACTGCAAGTTTGGAAGCAAAGATTTATACAAAAACTAAAAATAGACCTCACCATTAAGAAAGAAATGACACACTACTGAACGTATAAGTGATACCTAGAAAAAATCGACGACTAGTTTATTGTTGTTGATGGTTAAGTACTGTAAAGGGGATATGCCGCGATTTTCATATATGTACGATGTATATTCATCGTGGGAATGTTGCTCTTTCGATGGATGGCCATGCTGGAGTTGCATCGCTTCCGATGTTTTTCTGCTGACCGTTGCCGACATGCCATGTTCGTTTTAACTTGAATAAGGAGGTTAGGGATGCGACCTTTCTCTCTCTGTAAATGTACTGAAGTCGGCGACACAAGGTCGGAAAGTTCAACATAAGCCATAGTACAAAGAATCTCACGCTTATATATGACGGCTATACCAGCCTGGTCAAACACCGCGGCGGGCAGTTTGGAAGAAAATTTGTTTCCGTGGGATTTTTTTATGAAAGGTAAAAATAGATCTCGCCGTTCAAAAAGAAATGGCAAACTACTGAACATATAAGTGGTGCCTAAAATATCAACGACCCGTTTACTGTGATATGCCAGGATTTTCATTTTTTCATCATCACCATCATCATAATCATCAGGTGCCGTCTCCACATCGAAGGTTGGCTGCAATGAATCTCCAGCACCCTCTGTCTTTCGACTAGGTGTTGCACACTGCCAGACTGTAACCTGTCCATTTCTTAAAGTTTCCTCCCCTTATCTCTCGGTCTTCCTCTTGCTCTTCACTCCTCAACTTTCCCCTCTAGTAAAGATTTTATCATGATGTCATGTATTTTAATGTGCCCAAAATACTTTACTTGTCTGAATTTTATTTCCGTACCGTCCGATAAAACGTATTCTTTTAATCGACCTACCGAGCCTCGCGTAGTTAAGTCACTACATTGAAAACTACACGGCAACAGGGATTAGCTCCAGACAACAATTGTCTTCATCATAAGAACACATTTGACGGTATAATCATATAAGTAGCGATCGTAATAATAATAATAACGATGTCTGTCTCACCGTATATTATGGCAGACGTGGTTGTAATATTTTTCTGAATTGTATATCGATATCTCTCCGTCATGTCTGTGATGCCCTTAGCAATTAGGGCAGCAACAAATCACGCCATTCTTCTCTGCTCTTGACCACCCTCTGTATTGTGTTTCAGCTCTCTTTCAATTCCTGTTATACTATTTGCTTCCAGTTCGTTTTGGGTTTTCCACGTTTTCGACTACCCTCTGGTGTCCATCATACTGACATTTTTGTAACAGAATTAGTCTCCACGCGTATCACATGTCTGATCCATAATCTTCGTCTCTTTTGCATGATGGTGTTAATATTCTTATGCTCGCCCGAGTGGTTACCGGGGGCCAAAATTTGGGGTGTAAAGAATAGAACCACTGTTTCCTGCCACGCATGTTGTAAGAGGCGCTAAGGAGATTTGCCTGAAATCGGATGCACGTGTCCGATAGGGAATACTAACCCGAAATAAATGCTTGCAGAAAACGGATGCATCAGGCCGTAAGGCGCATAACATGTTGCAACGACCCCTCACAATGAGGAATGGGATAACGGATTCTACGGTCGCCAATCTGCCTCGGAGATTTAGCCCCGCAGTAAGAATGTCAGACCTACCATCACGAGGGTGGCCAAAACTTACTGCGGGAAGAGGTCGGCACAAACGGGAAGCAAAATATCATAGGAATTATATCCTACAGAACTGCCCCCAGTATGCAGACTTGAGAAGAAAGAGGTGGCTCACTTACACTAGCGTCCAAGACAAACTGTATTGCGTGGCTGATAATCTGAGACAGACGGCTGGTTTTATTAGAGAATCCGAAATCCCAATCTAGTGAGAACGCAGAAGACAAACTGTATGTCATGGCTGATAATCTGAGACAGACGGCTGGCTTTATTTGAGAATCCGAAATCCCAAACTATTGAGAACGCAGAAGAAGAAGAAATATTCTTACGCTGACACTGTGTAAGTAGTTCGTGGTTACAGATAGCTTTTAACTGCAAGATCTTAAATGGATCGATTTGACGTCATTCTCATAGTGTGACCTGTCTCTATGTGTGATATAGCATAGTGTGATATGGCACATACAGTTCTAATATTTCTCTGATTTGTGCATCTATATGCGTCTTTATTTCATAACTATCCTGTGTTACCAGAGGATACCGTGATACATGAACAATGAGCAAAGCACAGTCACACATAAATAGCTGCATGTGAAATGCGATGCCTACGAAAAGTTACCAACAACATAAAAAAAGACAGATGCACCAACATCAGCATACGAAAGAACGGGGAAACAGAACCTTGGTTTAAGTACATGAGAAACAAAGAATGACGTGGTGATGCCACTTAATAAGAATGCAACCAAACTCCACTGTATACACAGTCTTCTACAACAAACGATCAGGAAAGAAGGCAAGATGAAGACCACGAAAAAAGATGGATAGATGGCGAAACAGAATCCTGCCAAAGAAATAAAAACAACTATCACCCAAGTCACTAGAGTAGAACAAGACAAAAACAGAAAGCCAAGACATTGGGCAACAACCCGGTAACAGTGTGACAACAAAAGAAAGAAAAAAATGTATCAATAACATCTGAATATTATTCTATACAATTATCAACTAAGTTCATGATATGATATGATAGAGTTGCAAACACAGACCTGTGGATAAGAATCGGACAGGAACCCATGAAGACCCAGGTCAAGAGGAGAAAATGGCGATGGGTCGGGCATCCCCTATGGAAGACATAGTCCGAGTGTCTCTAGACAAGCACTTGAGTTGAACACGCAAGGAAAACGAAAAAAGGACGCCATAAACAGACCTGGAGACGAAGTCTTCTTGAGGAACTGAAGAGTGCCCAACTATCATATAAAGAAAACAGCCGGAGACCGAAAAGAGAGGCAAACAACTGTTGATGCCCTATGCTCCACGAGGAGCGGAAAGAAATAAGTAAGTATCAACTGAATTCAGTAATAGTTTTACTATATCTAATATGTATATATCGAATATGTTTTTCTTCCATGAAATCGTTGGTTCGAAGTGGACATTTGAATTCATGATATGCAAAAACCTCCTTGATAACCGTATCTTGTTGTCTTTTTTTTCTCTGATCCAGCAGCACTTAAGCTTTCAGTTCTTCGGCTCGGTGCCATGGACATCGTAACCCTTCGGTGCCACAAACACCGTAAATCTGGAGAACCTGTCACTTCTCTGCCAGCCCGCGGAATTGAACCGGTACTTACAGAGGGCTTGTCACACCGTCGTCCAACGCACTACGAACACGCCGGGCAGGCGGGCATCTTGTTGCCTTAAAGACTAGCCAGATAATCAATGAGACGGTGTCTGTTCATTTTTACTGGAAAAAAACACACAAGTTGAAAACATTATCTACAACAGTTAACCGTCGTGAGGTGACAATTTTAAGATAATCCTATTACAGGTTGACAGCCAAACTGGCAACCACTGGTGAGATATATATATAAATAGACAAAGGAAATTTTTGTCTGAGCATCGACTGGATTCTCTGAAAGAATTATACTGACCTATTTGAATGACCAACATACCCTGAAATTCCCTTTTTTAAAATCCTATTTGTTTTTATTTTGAAAGAAACGTGGATATACTTAACTCTTTCAATACCATTATTGAAGCCACTGAGTTCTGTCAGCAATTGTTTTATAACATCAGGCCTTTATTGCTCAACGGTTTTTGTTTACGAATCTTGCAGTAGGTATCATAGTAATATACAGGGGCGGCTCGTCATTAAGGGCCAGTGTGGCCCGGCCCCACCAAAACCTAAGGGGGAATAACTTCAAGGAATAGACAGATAATAGTAAATACTATTTTAAAAAACAGGATTTTTCCAAAATTTGTGTCTGGCCCCACCAACAAAAATGATCACGAGCCGCCACTGGTAATATATATATATGTATGATCCAGTGTTCAAGCTGAGCACGTAAAGGTACCATTTGCAGCTCAAAATCAAGAAGAGTAGGCAGAAAAACCGCTGCCCTTTGCAAAGTTCATTAAAAACTTTAATTAAAATTTCTTCAAAATTGTTGCTATCTTCTAAATTACATCGGGGACCCTCACCGGTGCTACGAAGTTCGTGTACTGTCGCTGAGATCTTTCTGTGTAAGAAAGATATCGGAGCTCACATGGTTACTCACCAAAGTGCAATCTAAATAGAGGATTACGATGAAGATGTACGTGAGTAAATACAATGTGTAGGTAAATACAGGAACGCAGGACATGTGTAAATACAATGTGTAGGTAAATACAGGAAATCAGGACATATGTAAATACAATGTGTAAGGAAACATTGTTCATGTATCACGGTATCCTCTGGTAACACAGGATAGTTATGAAATAAAGACGCATATAGATGCACAAATCAGAGAAATATTAGAACTGTATGTGCCATATTACACTATGCTGTATCACACATAGAGACAGGTCACACTATGAGAATGACGTCAAATCGACAACCATTTAAGATCTTCAGAGTTCTAGTTAAAACCTATCTGTATACACGAACTATTACACAGTGTCAGCGTAAGAATATTTTCTTCTTCTGCGTTCTCACAGGAAAAAGGACATGTATCAATTTTAAAAAATATGATGAAGATGCAATATGAAAAATTATGTAAACGCAAAGAGGAGTATACGATGAAGTAGATAGAGAAATAAGACCAGACAATTATTTTAAACTAGACGATATGAATAAACTGTCCAAGACATTGACAGTTTAATAATAAAACCTTTAAGATAGAGAAGAGATAGTGCATATCTGGAAGAGACAGTGCATAGTGCACAAGTAAACATAAAGGCAGAGAAGAAGGTACAACGTAAATAATCAGCATAATTATTAACATAAGTCTATGGTACCCGATGACCGCTAACTCCAGACTTAATTACAAATAATATAAGACTAGCGTCGACGTGTCTATCTAACACTTATTGTGCCAGTAGGAATCAACAACATCAGAATCAAATCATATGGTGCAGTGGCGGCTCGTGATCATTTTTGTTGGTGGGACCAGACTTTTTTCGGATAAATAATGGTTTTTGGTTGCTATATTTTAATTTATAAATAATAAATACACGTTATACATTATTTTTGGTAGGGCCCGACCCCACTGGCCCTTAATGACGAGCCGCCGCTGGTATGGTGTAGGAAATCCTAATACATTGAGAAATAATGTACCATCATATCAACATAGTAAATAGCAATCTTGTTAACAACGGAATGTTATCGGTAAAAGGAAATTGAGATTT